>PVIY010052898.1:0-14962 GCA_004026745.1 Myrmecophaga tridactyla | reverse complement strand
AAAAAAAAAAAAAAAAAAAAAAAAAAAAAAAAAAAAAAAAAAAAAAAAAAAAAAAAAAAAAAAAAAAAAAAAAAAAAAAAAAAAAAAAAAAAAAAAAAAAAAAAAAAAAAAAAAAAAAAAAAAAAAAAAAAAAAAAAAAAAAGAAAAAGATGGCTGAGAATTTTCTAAAAATAATAAAAGCATGGAACCACAGACCCATGAGGTTTAGAGAACCCCTAAGGAGAATACAAAAAGCATACGTAAACATATCATATTCAAATGGCTATAAAAGGAAGATAGAGATAAAATATTGAAGGCAATTAGAAAAAATACACATCAGATAAAAGTGACAGACAGGAATTATAGTAAATGTCATCAGAAACTATCTAAGCCAAAAGACAATGGAATGGCATCATTAAAGGGCTGAATAAAAAATACCATCAAACCAGAATACTCTGCCTGACGGAAATAACTTTTAAAAATTAAAGAGAGGGGTGGGCCACGGTGGCTCAGTGGCAGAGTTCTTGCCTGCCATGCCGAAGACATGAGTTCGATTCCCGGTGCCTGTTCATGCAAAAAAAAAAAAAAAAAATTAAGGAGAGATATTAAAAAATTAAGGAGAAAATAGATTTCAGACAAATACTTCAAAAAACAGTAAAGAAAATGCTGTACACAGGAGTATGATACCAGACAAAAACTTGAATATGTAGAATGAAATAAATAGCTATGAATATGATAAAATAAATGTAACTATAAAAGATATTAAAATATTTTTAGTCAATCTAAAACACAGTTGTCTATCTAAAGCAAAAATAGTAGTAATATATATAGGCTATAAGCACACAGGTATGATGGCAATAGTACAAAAGATAGGAAGGACAAACTGGGAGTATATTGTTGTAAGAGTCTTATACTCTGCCTAGGGTGGTGTAGTATTATTTGAAGGTAGACTGTGATTAATGAAAGATGTATACTATAACCCCCAAGGCAATCATTTAAAGAATTAAGAAAAAGGCACAAGTAATAAGCCAAGAATGGAAAGAAAATGGAATTATAATTGATCTAAGTAGCTCATTAAAACAGGGTGGCAAAAGCCAACTTAATATTATTTCAAAAAATCCACTTTATATATAAAGACAGAGATAGGTAAAAAGTAAGTGAACGGGAAAAAGATAAAACGTGAACATGAATCAAAAGGAGTCAGGAAAGGCTAATATAATAAAGACATTTTAGCATTCAGAACAAGGAATATTACCATGGTTAAAGAGGGGCTTTGCATAATAATAAAAAGGTGTGGCAGCCCAGGGGTCAGAATCCCCCTCCCTTAGAGAAAAGGGTGAATCTTGAGCATGCAGCAGCCTGTGTGACCAGAACACAGAGGCTGAAGGTCACTGAGCTTAATCACTGTTGCTAATCAACTTTTCACGAGACACAACTGACAATTCTTTGTAACCAAATCCCATGAGGCTCTGCTACATAAGGACTCCTTTTCCTCATTTTTTTGCGGATTACTCTCATTTCACTAATAAGTCCCTAATTAAACTCATGGGTAACTTTTTGCCTGGTGTGTTCTGTAGTATCAGGGTTGAGTTGGGTTGGAACAAGAGGTCTATTTACAATGAAGACATAATAATCCTAAATAATAAATGCTAAACTTGAGGCTTATCTCTGAGCTGACCATGTGGAGATCTGACCCAAAAAAAGAACAAAGGTTTTGAGAACTGAACTACTAGATTGACTACTACCCAAGTCTCAGACTTGCAGCTAGGTGGTTTGAAATTGAACTAATATTGAACTAGAGCCCGCAGAAGGCAGACTACAACCTACAGCCTGAACATAAATGAGTTAGCTGCTTGCTAAAACAAAAATAATATGATGTTCCATAGAATTTTAAAAAGCTCTACAATATCATAATATTCAGAATATCCATGATACAATTCAAAATTACCCAGAAAACACACACACAGAAACTCAGGAAAATATCATCAGCTCTGAAGGAAAAAGGACACTAATAGACACCAATACTAAAATGTCTTTTTCTTAGTAGGCCAGAGTTGTTATGATACCACAAAATGTGTTGGCTTAAACAACAGGAATTTGTCTCATGGTTTTGAAGGCCAGAAGTTCCACATCAAAATACTGGCAGGCTTGCTTTCATCTGGAGTCTAGCATTCTGGCAATCTTCTATCATATGATGATCTCTCTCTCTCCTTATGTCTATTCCTCTGATTTCCGGCTTCTACTTTCATGTCCAATTTTTTTTTTTATAAGGACTTAAGCCACATTGAATTAAGGCCTGCCCTCATTCACTTTGGCGACACCTTAACTAATAATAGCATCTTCAAAGGTCCTATTTACAAGTGGGTTCACACTCAAAAGGAATGTGGATTAAGATTTCAACATATCTTTTGTGGGGCAAGTTATTCATTCCCAAATATTTTCACCCCTAAGTGTTTACATAAATAAATGAAGATGTCCACACAAAGGCACAAATTGTGCCTTTATTTATAATTGCCAGAACTTGGAAAAAACTTAGATGTATTAGCTAGGGTTCTCTGGAGAAATAGAATCAGCAGGAGATATCCATAGATATAAAATGTATAAAAAGTGTCTCATGTAACCATGGGAATGTAGAGTCCAAGATCTGTAGGGCAGGCCACAGTTGGTAACTCTGATGAAGTTCCTCAATGAACTCTCGGGAGAGGCTGGCAGGACAACCATGGGAATGGAAAAGTCCAAAATCTGTAGGGCGGGCTGTGAAGCTGGCAACTCCGATGAAGGGTCTGGATGAACTCCACAGGAGAGGCTCATCGGCTGAAACAAGAAGAGTGACTGTCTCTTCTGAATCATCTTTAAAAGCCTCCCAGTGATTAGATTAAGTGTCACTCATTGCAGAAGACACTCCCCTTAGCCGATTACAAATGCAATCAGCTGTGGATGAGGTCAATGTAATCAAGGTTTAAGTCCATGAAATGTCCTCATAGCAACAGACAAGCCACCGCTTGCCCAACAGATGACTGGGCACCACCACCTGGCCGAGTTGACACATGAACCTGACCATGACACCAGATGTCTATCATTTGGTGAATGGATAAACTACTTGTGATCTATCCCTATAATAGAATACTACTCAATAATAAAAACAAACGAACAACCAATATATATACAATAATATGGATGAATCACATATCCAGATTTAAAAGCCTTAATTTTATACAATTTATATATACAAAAAGCAAAATTGTAGGGACAAAAAATAAGTCGCTGTTGCCGGTGGATGGGCATTCAGGGAGGGGTTAACTATAAAGGGACACAAGAGAAGTTTTTGAGATGATGTAAATATTCTAAAAAAAATATATATTCTTTACTGGACTGGTGGTTACATGACTTTATGCATATGTCAAAATTCAGATGTATTTCTAAAAAGGACAAATTTCACTGTAAATAAATTAAAGCTTGATAATTTTGATATTTAAGTTACATGGCTTGAACTTTGTAAAAAATGTCAATTTTATGAAAGACACAAGGTAGGAGAACTATTACATATTAAGGGATATTAGAAACAGAAATTAAATATGTGATGCTCCTTGATTGGACTGTGATTTTTAAAAATCTTAAAAAAAATATTGCTGGCATAACTTGGAAAATATGTATATAGGCAATATATTTGACAACTTTCTAGGGTGATATGGGCAAAGGGTAACAATTTCACATGCTGCATGAAAATGTGAATTGAGGTAAACTGTTTTGCTGTGTTTCCCAAGAATCTGATAAAACAGTGTGGGTGTATTAGCTTACTAATCAATATTTTTAATGATAAAAATGACCACTGATGAACTAAGTTTCATTTGGATGGAAAGGAAATATAAATACCTGTCAGGAACTCCATACTTTGAAATTCCCTCAATGTAGTTTCTCTTTTTAGTGGCACACCTCTTGTGGAAGCAATAACTGGATTTGGTACATGTTAAATTCTATGTTACATGAGACAGGAAAAGTCCCAGTTGATGTGTACCTTGTGTCCCTGCAGCTTAGCTTTATTTTTCAATTTTCTTGTGGTAACATACAACTCAAAATTTCTCATTTTAACCACTCTCAATTGTACAACCCAGTGATAGTAATTACATTCACAAAATTGTACTACCAACACCATTAGCTATTTTCAAAATTTTTTATTCTCTCAAATAGAAACTCTGTACTCATTAAGCAATAGCTCTCCATTTTTCCCCACCTAACCACCCCCATAGTAACTTGTAATCTATTATCTGTTTTCTATGTTTGCTTATTCCAGGTATTTCACAAAAGTGAAGTGATATAATATTTGTCCTTTTGTGTCTGGCTTATTTCACTCAATATGATGTCTTCAAAGTTCATTCATGTTGTAGCATGTGCCAGGACACCACTTCTTTTTATGGCTGAGTAATATTCCATTATATGTGTATACTAAGTTTGTTTATCCATTCATCTGTTGATGAACACTTGGGCTCCTTCTACTTTTTGGCTATTGGAAGCAATGTTGCTGTGAACATTGGGGTACCAATATACATCTGAGTTCCTGTTGTCAACTCTTTGAGGGTTGTATTAGTTTGTAAGCTGCTGGAATGCAATATACAGCTTTTAAAAAGGGAATTTAATAAATTACAAGTTCGCAGTTAAATGCTGTATAGGTCTTCAAATTAAGGCATCAACAAGAGGTTACCTTCACTCAAGAAAGGGTAATGCCATCTGGAACATCTCTGTCAGCTGAGAAATCATGTGTCTGGCATCTGCTGGTTCCTTGCTCCTGGGCTCCGTTGCTTTCGGCCTCCATTCTTGTGGGGGTTCCTCACTTTGCTTCTCCAGGCAGGCTTTCATCTCTTGGATTCATTCAGGTTCTGGTTTACTTAACATCTCATGGGAAGGCACACGGGCAATGTCTGCTGAGCGCGAAGCATCTCCAAACATCCATGTCTCTGTTCTCCAAGCAACTTTCTCCAAGTGTCTGTATCTGTTCTCTCTGTCAGCTCTGCTCTGAAGTTTCTGTCAGCTCTCTCTAAAATGTTTCCTCTTTTAAAGGACTCCAGTAAACTAATCAAGACCCACCATGAATGGGTGGAGTCAAGTCTCCATCTAATCAAAAGGTCACACCCACAATTGGGCATTCCACATCTCTTTGGAGGTAATCTAATAAAAATTTTCTATGCTACAATATTGAATCAGGATTAAAAGAAATGGCTGAGCCCTTAAGATTGGTTCAGGATCAAAACATGGCTTTTCTGGGGTACATAGTATTTTCAAACCGGCACAAGGGTATTTATCTAGACTGCATCATATGGTAATATGCCATTTTCTACAACAGCTATACCACTTTAGATCCCCATCAGTAATACATAAGTTTCTTATTTCTCTGCCATCTCACCAACACTTATTAGTTTTCCATTTTTTAAAGTAGGAGAACATCTTCAGGGCCTTGTATTAGGCATATATAGAAATACAATGGATTTTGTGCAGTGATACTGTATTCTGCCACTTTCCTTAGCACTAGATAACCTTATTAGGGAAGGTTTAGGATTTTTCTGTATACAGAGTAATGCCATTTGCAAACACAGATAGTTTTATTTCTTTCTGTCCATTTGGATGCTTTATATTTCTTTCTTTTCACCCTCTCTCTCATTTTCCCTAAACGGTCAGGCTAGACCTTCCAGTACAATACTGAACAGCTGAGGTGAAAACAGGTATCCTTCTCTTGTTCCTGATCTTAGGGGGAAAGTTTCAGTTTTTCACCATTGAGTATAATGTTAACAGTGAGTTTTTCATCTATGCCCTTTAACATGTTGAGGAACTTTCCCTCTTCCTACTTTTCTGAGTGTTTTTATCATAAAAGTTTGCTGGGTTTTGTCAAATGCATTTTATGAGAGGATCATGTGGTTTATTTCCATTAATCAAAATTTTCACATTCTAGTAATGTGATTTATTACACTGATTGATTTTCTTTTGGTGAAATAACCTTGCATTTCATATGATCAGTTGGTCATAGGTAAAAACCTTTTAATGTGCTAATTGGACTTTTTGTGCTGGTATTTTATTGAGGATTTTTACATTTATATTCATAAGGGATACTGATGTGTAATTTTATGTGATAACTTTATCTGGTTTTGGGATTAGGGTAATGCTGGCTTCATAGAATGAATTTAGAATATGTACCCTCATTCTAGATTTTTTTGAAGAATTTAAGAAGGGTTGATGTTAATTCTTCTTTGAATGTTTGGTAAAATTCAACAGTGAAGCTATCTGATCTTGGACTTTTCTTTGTTGATAGGTTTTTGATTACTGATTCCATTTTTTACTTATTATTGGTCATTTCGGATTTTCTAATTTTTTTCTTGAGTCTGTTTAGGTAATTTGTGTATTTCTAGGAATTTGGTTTATTTCTTCTACACTACCCCAATTGCTTATAGAATAAGCAATACTTATAGAGTGTACAATTGCTTATAGAATACTATTTTTTTTTTATTCACAGGCAGGCACTGGGAATTGAATCCGGGTCTCCAGCATGGCAGGCAAGAATTCTGCCACTGAGCCACTGTCACACCGCCCTAGAGTACTATTTTAATTCTTTTTATTTCTGTGAGTAATGTTTCCACTTTTATTTCTGATTTTAGTTATTTGCATCCCCTCTTTTTGTCAGACTAGCTCTAGGTTTGTTGATTTTATTAATCTTGAGAAATCTGTTCAAATTTCTCTCCTTCATTTGGATTGTTATCAGGGTGGTATTTCAAGGCAAGCTTCCTGGAAGCCTTTTTCAACTCTTCCTGGATGGCGCTGGGTTTGACTCCCAAAACATCATAGTAAATACTAGAATGTTACTGACCCTGGGAGGAAGCAAGCATTCTAGCCTCCAAAACAATGAGAATAAAACAATAAATTCTCATTGTTCTGCCAACACATTGTGTGGCATTTATGATAGCTACTCTGGCAAACAAAGATGGAAACAAAGGTGATTTCAGTCTCACCACTGAATAGAGACTAAGACAACACCTTGGAAGGTACTGCAGGTGGAATAATGTTTTTGTGTTTATGAAGGATAGCCTTATTCTTAGAGTAGGATTTAGGGTTAAGGTGTCACAATTTGTACAACTTTCTTAAATGGCTCAACAAAAATGTTTTATATCTAGATATAGGGTAATATGGAAAAATATGACTTATAGAAACTACGTGAAAGTGTTGTACATGGTTATCATACTATTCTTTTACCTTTTCCATAGTTTACAGTTTACCAAATGCAAAAAAAAAGACTTAATAGTGGAATAATAGTTTTATATATTAATGCACATTAAAAATACATTTTATAAAAATTAAAACAAAAAGACTCTCAAAGTGATAAAAGCTGAATGATATGATGCAAGGTGTATATATACTATAGAAAAGAGCTAAGAAATAAACGTGTTATAGATACTTCACTTCAGGTAATTATATTCCTGAGAATCAATTATAATCAAATTCTGAAAAATTACAGGTACAAAGTTTTGTATCAGTAGCAGTTTTTAAAAAAATAATCAGAACTCCATCAATATGTTTAATGATTCATATTTGAAACAATAATATTAAATGCAAATGACAACAGTCTGAATAATGACAGAGGCTTATACATATTATAAAGACAAAAATTACACATACATTTTCTACTGGAACTTATATCAACTTTTTTTTTTAAGAAGATAAATTTGTTTAATTTTTAAATGAAAAGAATTAGTGTATGTTCCTAACAATGTGGTTTCCAACCACAGAAGTATATTGAAATGTGTGTTGTCAAAGACTTTCAAATGATCAAAAAGAATACTCTTTCCTACTGCCTTATCTTCACACTTTCTTCCATGACATTATTCCTTCCCATTAACTCTTCACTCGTCTCTTGCCCTACAGACTGCCATGTCTATAACTATGCCCTGATTTTCCTCTCACTATCCTATCAGAGCTGCTCTTTACTAAGCTGTGAATGCCATTTAATAATGTATCCTAGCTCACATAATAGACTGTAAATTTCATTATAAGACTTCTTTTTTAATTTAAATAAACTTGCTGTATGAAAGAACACAGTGGCCACCACGGAGAGGCACCTATTCTGCAAAGGTGGTACAATTTGAGTATCAAAATTATAGTAATATATAACTCATATATACAGTAAAAATGCATGGGTCCATATTATATATAAAATAAATGGACAAAACTAAATGGGGGAGAAGGAAAAGTTCTTTATATTAAAATGCCAATTAATAAATGTAGAAGCAGTCCAGTTTGCAAGCTTCCAGAATGCCATATACCAGAAACAGAATGGCTTTTAAAAAGGGGAATTTATTAAGTTGCAAATTTGCAGTTCTAAGGCTGTAAAAATGTCCAAAATAAAGCAAGGCTATGGAAATGCCCAATGTGTGGTTTAAAAGGATGTATTCCCCCTAGAAAAGCCATGTTTTAATCAAAATCCCATTTCATAAAAATAGAATAATCCCTATTCAATATTGTATGTTTGAAACTGTAATCAGATCATCTCTTTGGATGGCATAATTTAATCAAGAGTGGTTGTGAAGCTGGATTAGATGACGACATGTCTCCACCCATTTGGGTGGGTCTTGAGAAGTTTCTGGAGTCCTATAAAAGAGGAAACATTTTGGAGAGTGAAGGAGATTCGGAGAGAGCAGAGAATGCTGCAGCACCACGAAGCAGAGAGTCCACGAGCCAGTGACCTTTGGAGATGAAGAAGGAAAACGTCTCCCGAGGAGCTTCATGAAACCAGAAGCCAGGAGAGAAAGCTAGCTGATGATGCTGTTTGCCATGTGCCCTTCCAGCTGAGAGAGAAACCCTGACTGTGTTCACCATGTGCCTTGTCATTTGAGAGAGAAACTTTGAACTTCATCGGCCTTCTTGAACCAAGGTGTCTTTCCCTGGATACCTTTGATTGGACATTTCTATAGACTTGTTTTAATTGGACATTTTCTCGGCTATCAGAACTGTAAACTAGCAACTTCTTAAATTCCCCTTTTTAAAAACCGTTCTGTTTCTGGTATATTGCATTCCAGCAGCTAGCAAACTAGAACACCCAAACTAAGGCATCCAGGGAAAGATCCCTTGGTTTAAGAAGGCTGATGACGTTCAGGTTATCTCTCTTAAGTGGAAAGGCACGTGGCAAACATGGTGACATGTGCTAGCTTTCTCTCCAGGTTTCAAGTTTCATGAAGCACCCCTCGGGGCATTTTCCTTCTTCATCTCCAAAGGTCTCTGGCTGCATGGGCTCTTGTGAATCTTGTGTCACTGAAGCTTTTTCCAAAATGTTCCTCTCTTAAAGGATTCCAGTAAACTAACCAAGACCCACCTTGAATGGATGGAGTCACATCTCCCTCTAATCAAAGGTTAATACCCAAAACTGGGTGCGTCACATCTCTATGGATAATCTAACCAAGCTTCCAATCTACAGAACTGAATAGGGATAAAAGGAAACGGCTGCCTCCACAAGATGGATGGATTATATACCTTAGAGAAGCCATATAATCCTTTCAAACTGGCACATTCCACCCTCTGGACCCTAAAAAAGATGTATTTTTCCTAGTATGTTGTATATAGGAAAATACATGCATCACAGTATCAGGAAGCCTTAAACCATTTCAGCAACAATACAAATGCAATACACAGTCAGAAGCAGTACAAAATGTCATCAAAGTTATTTAAGGCATAGTCTGTCCTAAGGTAAAAATCTCCTCTGGCTCTGGACCCATAAAACTCAGAACAAGTTACTTGCTGCCAACATACAAAGGAGGGACAATCATAGGATACATTTCCCATTTCCAAAGGGAGAAACTGGAAGGAACACAAGGATCACCGGACCCAAGCAGTCTTGAAAACCTGTAGGGCAAACTCCATTAGACATCAAAGTCTGAGAGCCATTTATCTTTGTGGCTTTAGAAACTGGCAGTCCCACCCTTTCCAAGGGCCTATGTAGTGGCTTTCTCTGAATGCAGCCTTAGGGAACATTGGGGAGACCATATTTTTTCTCAGCTCCACTGTCTCCAAGCATCAGGGCTGTACCTGGGCTCTCTGCCATCTGTAGGGCACATGCTCAACCCCTCCATGCAGTAGCAGCCAGACTCTCCCCAGTCTTCAAGGAATGTGCTTTACTGTCTCCGAGGCCTGAGGTGGCACAACTCTTCCACTGCATCGAGGTGGAATGCCCACTCTTTGCCTTCGGGGCAAACACCCTCTCCAAGTGCTTGGGTGTGTCTGCTCTCCTGGCCCATGGTTTCTTTACTTCAGACTTTAGCTTCCATAGTTCTGCCTCTGAAGTTAATTTTTCCTCCAATGTGTCTCTTTTCTGTCCCTCTCAGTCCAGGCTGGCAGTGGTTCTGTTTATACAGATCCTGCAACACTCTTGTTGGTTTTCTATGCAGCAGGAAAGGATCAAGCCCATCAGACAGGAGTTTCCACAAATCCTTCCTGGATAACTCCACCTCCAATTCTGGCTTTTTCTGAAATGGCTGACTGGTTCCACATTTGGTTAGATCCTCACTTCAGGCACTATTCTCTAGGGTCTCCCTTCCTGGAAGCCCAGAATTTTCTGGAACATCAACTTCTGGTTTCTTTTTACCCAAGAGCTCAGTTTTGTCCTCATCTCTTTCCTATCACATTTTGCTATAAACTGCAAGAAGAAACCAGGCTGCACTGTCCACATTTAATTTAGAAATCTCTTTTGCTAAATATCCACATTCATGGCTTCTAAAATCTGCCTTCCATCCAAAGTCAGAAGTCAGTTTTGATAAATTTTTGGTAACTTTAAAACAAGGGTCACCTTCCTTCCAGTTTGCAATAACATGGGCCTCATTTCTGTCTAAGGCCTTATTAGGGTCTACATTTCTACCAACAGTCTCTTCAAAGCATTCTAGGCCTTCTCTATCAAGCTCCTCATAATTCTTCCAGAGCCTTCCCCTTATCCATTTAAAAAGCGATTCCAACACGATTAGTATTTGCAAACCACAGCAGCACCCCTCTGTAGTACTTCTCTGGTACCAAAATCTGTTCTAGTTTGCTAGCTGCTGGAATGCAATATACCAGAAATGGAATGCCTTTTAAAAAGGGGAATTTATTAAGTTGCAAGTTTACAGTTCTAAGGCCATGAAAATGTCCAAATTAAAGCAAGGCTATAGAAATGTCCAATCTAAGGCACCCAGGGAAAGACACCTTGGTTCAAGAAGGCCAATGACATTTAGGGTTCTCTCTCAGCTGGAAAGGCACATGGCAAACATGGTGATACCTGCCAGCTTTCTCTCCTGGCTTCTTGCTTCATGAAGCACCTTTGGGTGCATTTTCCTTCTTCATCTTCAAAGATCTCTGGCTGCATGGGCTCTGTAGCTTTTTCCAAAAATGGTTCCCTTTTAAAGGGCTCCAATAAGCAACCCCACCTTGAATAGGTGGAGACACGTCTCAGTGGAAACCATCTAATCAAAAGTTACCACCCACAATTGGGTGGGTCTTATCTCCATGGAAATAATCAAAACACTCCCACCCAGCAATACTGAAAGAGGACTAAAGTCATGGCTTTTCTGGGGTCCACAACAATTCAAACCAGCACACCAACTATATGCTAATAAATTAGACAATATAGGTGAAATGGACAACTTCCTAGAAAGGCTTGAACAACCAACAACAACTCAAGAAGAAATAGAGGACCTCAACAAACCAGTCACAAGTAAAGAAATTGAATCAGTCATCAAGAAGCTTCCCAAAAAGAAAAGTTCAGGACCTGATGTCTTTACATGTAAATTCTATTAAGCATTCAAGAAAGAATTAATACCAATCCTTCTCAAATTCTTCAAAAAAAATGAAGAGGAGGGAAAGCCATCTAACTCATCCTATAAAGCCAACATCACCCTAATACCAAAGCCAGACAAAGACACTACAAGAAAAGAAAATTACAGACCAATCTCCTTGAGGAATACAGATGCAAACATTCTCAACAAAGCAGCTGCAAACTGAATCCAGCAGCACAGTAAAATTACACACCATGACCAAGCAGGATTTATTCCAGGTATGCAAGGCTCATACAACACAAGAAAATCAATTTATGCAGTACACCATATCAGTAAGTCAAAGCCAAAAAACCACATGATTGTCTTGACTGATGCAGAAAAGGCATTTGATAAAATTCAACATCCTTTTTTTGATGAAAATACATCAAAGGATAGGAATAGAAGGGAACTTCCTCAACACGATGAGGAAATATGTGAAAAACCTATAGCTAACATCATCCTCCATGGGGAAGGACTGAAAGCTTTCCCTCTAAGATCAGGAACAAGACAAGGATGCCCACTGTCATCACTGTTATTCAATATTGTGCTAGACATTCTAGCCAGAGCAATTAGACAAGAAAAAGAAATAAAAGGCATCCAGATTAAAAAGTAGTAAAACTCTCACTGTTTGCAGATGACATGATATGTAAAAAATCCTGAAAAATCGACAGCAAAGCTACTAGAGCTAATAAAAGAGTACAGCAAAGTGGCAGGGTACAAGATCAACACCCCAAGATCAGTAGTGTTTCTATACACTAGTAATTAGTAATCTGAGGAGGAAATCAAGAAAAAAATTCCATTCACAACAGCATCCAAAAGAATCAAGTATTTAGGAAAAAGTTTAACTAAGGACAGAAAAGACCTATACACAGAAAACTACAAGAAATTGCTAAACGAAATCATGGAAGACCTAAAAAAAAATAGAATGGCATACTATGTTCATGGATGAGAAGACTAAATACAATTAAGCCATCAATTCTACCTAAAATGATTTATAGATTCAATGCAATACCAATTAAAATCCCAACAACTGTCTTTGCAGAAACAGAAAAACCAATAAGCAAATTTATTTGGAAGGGCAGGGTGCCCCAAATAGCTAAAAATATCTTGAGAAAGAAAAATGAAGTGGGAGGTCTCACATTACCTGATGTTAAAGCATATTACAAAGCTACAGTGGTCAAAATAGCATGGTACTGGCATAAAGATAGATATACGACCAATAGAATAGAATTGAGTATTCAGAAATAGACCCTCTCATCTATGGACAACTGATCTTTGATAAGGTCATCAGGGCAATCCATTTGGGACAGAGCAGCCTCTTCATAAATGCTGTTTGGAGAACTGGATATTTATAAGCAAAAGAACTTCCAAAAAAAGAATGAATGAAAGAGGATCCATAGCTCACACCCTATACAAAAAGTTACTCAAAATGGGCCAAAGACCTAAACACCAGACCAAAGACCATAAACCTTTCAAACTGGCACAAGACAAAATGAAGGAGTTACAAAATCATCGTTTGGTAACCATCTAGTTCAGATGTCAGCATACTATGGCTCTGGGCCAAACCTGGCTTGCTGCCTGATTCTGAAATAGTTTTGTCTTTTTTTGACAAGATAAAAACCTTTATTTAAAAATAGTCTATTCCTTTAAATATTCCTACATATATATATATATGGAGAGGGAGAGGGAGAGGGAGAGGGAAAGAAAAGGATTCAAATAAAATATTATAAAATCACAGGAAACAAAGCCAAATTCTGATCATAAGATTGAGAGAAACTAGTGACACCCAGAAAGTTAAAAATAGTCCTGGTTTCAGAGCCTCAAGAGAACCAGGGCAAAAGATTGAAGGAGAATGACCAAGTCAGATTCCCTTTGAGCAGTGTATGTTCAGTGTATTTGTCCAACAAGTTAACAGCCAGTTCAAAAATGTTCAAGTTATATGTAGTCTTATTTCTACCTACCTCAGCCATTTATTTAATAAATACAATTTCAGGAAAAGGGACTGTTTCCATCCAGAAACTATATTAGAAGAACCATTAGTTCAAAGTGGCTAAGAATTTTCTTTTAGGAAAGCATCATATAACACGGGAAACACTGTTGAAATCCAGGCAAATTTTATCATAAGCTGTTATATTAATTCAAATCCAAGTTTTATTCTTTTCTATGACCAGCGAGAGCCCTGGGATTCTTAGTGGATAATTGGCAAGAACAACCTCTTAATCCAGCCTCTGCCCAGGGTTACTTTCCTTTTCTTCTTTCAATTCAGAAGTCCATGCTTTCTCTTTGTGAGAAGTACATAAATTGTGGAAAGATGATGCTGGGAATATGACAAAAGAGAGGAGAAATGGCTACCAATTATTATACTTGGAACAACTGGTAATAAAAACCCTTAACAGCTTTAAGATTAGGAGTGGCTTTTGAAATCTTTGGGCATATAAATTGGTTAATTTTTCAGTTTTACAAAAGGAAGGTTGAGACAATATCTATTTCTAGAATCTATACAGTAGAAGGATAGCTGGTGCAAAATCCATTCTTACGGAAAATGGGAAAAGGGAAAACAAAACTCTATGCCCCCAAGATTTTCCGCAGGTAAAGCTTGAAGATCTTGCACTCTTTACCCCCACCAGGCATTTGGTGCTTCTTGATCCTGTGTGAGCTCCAGACACCCAGGGCCACCTTGATGGATATTTTCCTTGGGGGACTGGGTCTGCTGGGCTTCTCTCAGTTCCCTTTCCTGCATGGCTATCTTGAACTTTACCAAGTCCAGCTGCTGCTGGAGCTCTTTAGTTTTCCCTAGGGAGGGCTGGAGAACTCAATTTCTAGTCAGAGCTGCTGTAAAAGGTCTGTGCTTTGCATCAGGGTAGATCATATTCTTGAGTAGATTGTAAAAGTTTTCTGAGCGCTTCTGAGGAATGTCCAGAAGGTTACCCTGGCAGATATGATGTCATTCAACACCACTGGTGGGTAGTGATTCTGCTCCTGTAGCCAATGAAATTGTTAATCCCAAGATAAATATGTCTGCTTTGGGAAGGTGTTGATAGTTCATTAGCCAGGAAGCGACTTCCTCCCTCTTACGTTTTGGGTTTGCTTATCGAGGTCACATGGCCCAGGTCACTGATTTTAAACATCACTTTAGCAGAGAGAAACCAATTCACTTCATTTTCAATTTATTC
>PVIY010052897.1:0-14964 GCA_004026745.1 Myrmecophaga tridactyla | reverse complement strand
GCTTTTAACAAGGGGAATTTAATGAGTTGCTAGTTTACAGTTCTAAGGCTGAGAAAATGTTGCAATTAAAACAAGTCTATAGAAATGTCCAATCAAAGGCATCCAGGGAAAGATACCTTGGTTCAAGAAGGCCGATGAAGTTCAGGGCCTCTCTCTCAAGTGGAATGGCACATGGCGAACACAGTCAGGGCTTCTCTCTTGGTTGGAAGGGCACATGGCGAATATGGCGTCATCTGCTAGCTTTTTCTCCTGGCTTCCGGTTTCATGAAGCTCCCCGGGAGGCATTTTCCTTCTTCATCTCCAAAGGTCGCTGGCTGGCGGACTCTCTGCTTTGTGGTGCTGCAGCATTCTCTGCTCTCTCTGAATCTCTCATTCTCCAAAATGTTTCCTCTTTTATAGGACTTCAGAAACTAATCAAGACCCACTCAAATGGGTGGAGACATGTCATCCCCAGGGGAAGGTGACTCTTGGGTGACAAGACAAGGCTAAGAGTCCCAGCCATCCTTCCCAGGTGGAGAGTTTCTCCCTGTGGCCAACCTTGGAGGAAGTGGGCTTGATTTTATCAAGGAAACCATTCTTAACTAAATCACATCACCCAGGGAGATGATCTCATTACAGTTTCAAATATACAGTATTGAATAGAGATTATTCTACCCTTATGAAATGGGTTTTCTTAGGGGGCATACTTCCTTTCAAACCAGCACAATATTTATATCCCTCCTCATTCCGTAAAGGATTTTCTGTGTTTAGGAAAAAAACACACAAGAAAAAGATAGAAATTAGAGAGTTAAAGGAATTGGGGCAAGACAAAAACAAGGCTAGGAACATTCTGGTTAGTACTTGGGAAGGGCAAGTTTGCTCCTTTTGAAATCATTCTAATCTTTCTCTCCTCTTGGGGAGGGTAGCTAGACATTCCAAAGGCTGCTCCCGGGTGCGCCATGGTGACTCAGCAGGAATAGTTCTCACCTGCCTTGCCGGAGACCCGGGTTTGATTCCCGGGGCCTGCCCATGCAAAAAAAAAAAAATCCTGCTTCCTGTGCAGATGATTCCGTTTCCCCGCATTTGCTGAGCCGCCTTTCCAAACGAACACGCCACACTGAGGAAGCTGGTTCCTCGCCAAGTCACAGACCTCAGGCCAAGCAGCAGCTTAAGGATTGTCTAGAGCAGCCGTCTCTCAACCTCCGGCTAGTTCCTCCCAGAGTCACACGCTCAACTCCTTGCCCTCCCTCAGCTGTCCTTTCCTTCAGCCGTACAGACTCTTTCCCCCACTTATTTGGGAAATGTCCCGGCTGGGTGAAATCATTATGTTTTCATTCTCTGAAAACTGTTTTAATACTTACGCAGGTTCAAAATTCTGAAGGCATCAAATCTTATCGTGTGGCACCCAACAAGGTGGATACTAGTTGTGACACAGGGCGAGAGTCACAAATTCCACGGCTAAAGCTGAAGCCGTGTAACTCATTATATAACTCTTTCCACTAGTCGGTCCCCCAAATAGGAATGTTGCTTCCTGGTTTCCCGTAGTAATTTAAAACATTTCCCTGAAACATTAGTATCTGGATGAGACTAAAGACAAATCCAAAGTAATGGGGGCTGGAGAGGCCCACAGCTGTCAGAACCTGTGGTAAGCCCTGCATTGGCCAAATGTTCACCCGGTTCTGGTTCAGGCGTGCTAGGGGGGCTGACAGAATGGGTCCTGCTCCAGCTGGGTTTTCGTTTTGATGCTAACATGAGCACAGCTGCTTAGCTTGCTTTCTGTTCATCGATTTTCTGACATATATTGTCCTTATGTAAACCTACCTCCGTCGGAGGCCTCATAACTTCCTCTCTTCCCTCCATGAGTCACCTAAAAGCACACTGGGGGTTTCCAGTACTTCCTCTATGTCTTTCTGGCTGTGTTCCATTTAAACGTATGGGTTTTCCCTGGATGAGTTTCCACAGATCTCCTCACTTGACTTTAATCCAATTCCACGAACACTAGAAGTTGCGGAGATGGTGGCTGTGGACTCTGGAACCAGACCGGGTCCAACTCCCAACTTTTGCTTTGTCACCCCCAGCAAGTTATCTAATTTCTTTGTGCCTTATTTTCCTCATCTGAGAAATGGGGATGGTAATTTTTTAAAAAAACCTACTTCATTGGATGATTATGAGAATTAAGTGAGGTAATACATGTGTTGGCCTTAGAGAAGTGCCTGGCACACGTTGTAAGTGCTCAAGAAATTATTCACAAAATCCTGCCTGCTCCATACCAGTAGGATGGGACTCTGGGGATATAAAGATAAATAAAACACAGATTTTGCTTTCAAGAGCTTTGTTCAGGGAAAACAAAATAATATTCAAAGAAAAGTAGCAACACTACATACTCTTGTCATGAACATTTTTAAACAAAATAGTTTGGAACATGCCGTTTTTGTCTTCCATATGGAAACTTGCTGCTATAGTATTACAGCTGTCTATCATGTTTTCATCTGGAATTTGTTAAATACCACCACCAGCAAACACTTATTAAACACCTACTGTGTGCTAGACACTTAGAATATAAATGTGCTTCATCTAGAAAATTCAGTAAATTTGTGCATTGTTCTTGAGTGCCTTCAGATGTCAGACAGGTGCTTCTTTTGCATATGGCCCCATGTTGAGACTGCCTGGGGTAACCAGCTTCCAAGAGGGCCCCGATGGGCCTTACCTCCTGGTGTTTATGCCATGTGTAGTCCCCTCTCACACTGAATAGGGAAGAAGTGTGTAACTCTGGGGTGCTGCAGAAAGGAAAGAGCAGAAGTTCTGAGACTAGATCATAAAAGGCATTGCATTCTCTGCCTTGTTCTCTTTGATCTCTGGCTCTCAGGCAAGTCAGCTGACATGAGGAGCAAGAACTGAGACCACCTGCAGCCTGGTGCCAGCCATGTGAGGGAGCCTGCTTAGACATGGATTCTCCAGCCCGGCTAAACCTGAGTTGACTCCAGCCTACAAGACCTCCGACTCTGATCCACTTCCAAACTCCTAACCTGCGTGAGATGATAAATGTTTACTCTTTATAAGTCACTAAGTTTGGAGGTAATTTGTTATGCAGCAATAGCTAATTAAAACCATGCAAGGACCCAGATTTCTTATGGCTTTCTAAATGTAACCTGAGTTTCCCTAGCACCCCTCAGCCCATGGATACAGAAAGGAACACAGAAAGAGCAATATGCAGATTTCACCGACTCTTGCCCCTTCTGCTGAAGCAATACCTGTACCTGCAATGTTCTGTGAATTACTTATTTTCCCACCCATTCAGGGGGGAAAAAAATCACAATATTTTTAGAATTGGAGAAAGCAGATAGGTCTTAGAAATATTTATGAACAAGACTGCTCTCTCCCTGAGTGCTGACTGTTTTACTGTTTCTCTCTGAGCAGTGCTGATGGTTTTCGAGATGCCACCATCTCCTGGCAGGCCCCGCTGTTGGCACCAGGCAAGCATCTATGCTAAGCAGAAAAAAACTCCCCTAAGGCACTGCCCCTACTTTCCAAGTATTGCCTTGAACTCACCAGACAAAACCTGGGGGCTGCTCTGTAATGAAGTGGCAGGAGATGCTTCTCTTCTCTTCAATGCAGTAGGTACCCTCGCAGCCCCACAGTTTTATTTTAGTGAAATAATTCAGTTTTTATTCACAAATCTGTCCTCAAGTCCCAGGCCTGTATCCATGGGTTGGGTGGGAATGGGTCCTTTGGCTGCTGTCAAACTGATTCATCCTCATGGGATGTGACACTTCGTCAGTGCCTGGCCAGATGCGTGACAGTGTTTTCTGCGTGAGAATTGCCTTGCCTGTCTTCCTCAGTCTGTGGAGTAGTTTGCATCACTCCTCTGTGGAAGGTCAGGTGGTCCTCTGAAGAGCAGGACACATGGCAGAGGCGGAAGATCTAACCATGCAGCATCATCATCACCCCAGCCAACCGAAGGGAAGAACTTTGCCGTCCTGAGCCTTCAAAAGAAGATCACCCCACAGGGTGATTTCTCTCTTTTAACTTCTCTTTTTGTTCTCCAAATTCCCCTGTTTCCAGGCAGCTGCCTTAATCATGTCCCCTGACCAGGGTTCTTTTCGTTTTGTTTTGTTTTTGTTATTGTTTTTTAGTAATTTTTTATTAATTTAAAAAAATTACAAGAAAGAAACGCAAACATTCTTAATATATGCTCATTACGTTCTACATATATAATCAGTAATTCACAATATCATCACATATTGCATATTCATCATCATGATAATTTCTTAGAATATTTGCATCAATTCAGAAAAAGAATTAAAAAGACAACAGAAAATAAAATGAAAACAGAAAAAGAAAAAAATTTTTACATGCCATACCCCTTACCCCTCCCTTTCATTGAGCACTAGCATTTCAAACTAAATTTATTTTAACATTTGTTCCACCTATTATTTATTTTTATTCCATATGTTCTACTCGTCTGTTGACAAGGTAGATAAAAGGAGTATCAGACACAAGGTTTTCACAATCACACAGTCACATTGTGAAAGCTATATCATTATTCAATCCTCATCAAGAAATATGGCTACTGGAACACAGCTCTATATTTTCAGGCAGTTCCCTCCAGCCTCTCCATTACATCTTGGATTACAAGGTGGTATCTACTTAATGCGTAAGAATAACCTCCAGGATAACCTCTCAACTCCAGGATAACTTCTCAATTGGAATCTCACAGCCATTGACACTTTGTCTCATTTCACTCTTCCCCCTGTTGGTCGAGAAGGTTTTTTCAATCCCTTGATGCTGGGTCTCAGCTCATTCTACAGTTTTTCTCAAACCCTTGATGCTGAGTCTCAGCTTATTCTGGGATTTCTGACCCACGTTGCCAGGAAGGTCCACACCCCTGGGACCGACCAGGGTTCTTTACCCCTCCCTCAGGAAACTCTGCCTCTCCCATGGGAGAAGCTCTCTTCTCCAGACTTGCCGACTCCAGGTTGAGTTCAGCTTTCTCCTTGTGGACGCCCCTGTGTGAGGCGCTGGGGCTCTGGGGTGATGGGTGGCCTGCTTGGGGGACCGCTTTTCAGTTCCAGCTCCTCACCAGACACAGGATGACAGATTTGCTCACCACTTTTCCCAAAATCCAGCCAATCACTCCAAGATGAGCATTCGCTGTTCTTGGAACCACGCTCTCTAGTCTCATTTAAGGAAAGGAATCTCTTCTCATTGATTGTCATGATGGAAAGAGTTGAGTTAATCATTCTCTTCAGTTCAAGCTGACCCCACCATCAGGGGTCACCATGTGACTCCTTTCTCTTTTCATCTATTTCTTTCCTCATCACTCTCCCTGCCATTGCCACCTCCACCCGCCGTGCCCCTTTCCCATCGCCACCCGCTCAAGGGTCCTTGAAAAGATCTGGATCTTTGTCAAGTAGGCAGAGATGTTTTGTTTTGTGATTTTTAAGAACATAAATGGTGTATTGCTCTCATATCATTGTTTCTTATTTTTTTCACTCTACTAATGGTCCTTGTGTTAATATAATTTTATTCTTTCCCCTTTTGAACCATAAGCTCCAACACTGCTGTGTGAAGCAGCATTTAACTCCTTCTTGGGAGTCAAATGAATGACAAGAGACTAAAATTCTGGTTATAATTGGGCCTCTCCTCCACATCAGGGAGGGACAGGATCTGGTCTGATTAGATGGTTTTCTCATTCCACATCTCTCCAGATGCCTCCCAAGGAAAGGGGTTGGGCAGTTTTCCAGGCCACATCACTTAAAATATACTGAAGTCCTGTTAAATGCTGCAGTGAGAATGCAACCAGCCATGTGGGTTCTGTAGGACAGATGACCTGCTTTCTTCAACAAGTTAATGTCATCAAAAGAAGGCAAAGGACAAATGACAATAGTTAAAAGCTACTTAAGGCACATATTAACCAATTGCAGTGTGTGAACCTTGTTTAGATTATGATGTGAAAAAGCCAACCATGCCAGGACATTTTAAAAAGATAATAAGCAGAAGCCGAGAGCCACGCAGCAGGACCCAAGTCCAGCAGCAAGCTGGAAGGTGGCCATCTGGTTGGCGCTGCTGTAGCCACCACTGCTCACTTAGTACCGTCTCGATCCAGATCAAGGGCTCCAGAGTACATCGAACTTCCTCAGCAAGAAGGAGATTGTAATGTCTGATTCCTTGGTGGAAGAAACAACAACATAAAACAAAACCAGTGTGATCTTGCTTCCAATGATGCAAGTGTGATTGCTGGCGACTTCATGCGCTCCAGCGCTCCCACGAACTCTCACGGGCCCTCGGATGGTTTCCCAGGCAGACGTAGGAGGCATTGCTCAACTCACCTCCGCTCTCCTCCTGGGGAGAGGCAGCATGGCCTCCAACCGGCACGAGCCTCCAGGCTCGTGGGATTGCTGCATCCTTAATGCAACCACCGAGGATCCCCGATTTCAAATGGCCCCAACGTGAATATGTTGAAGTGCCTCGGCTGACACGCCCCGTGCCACCACTGGACTGTGCTTTGACACGGTGGCCCACAAGATCCACCTTGTGAGCAGGAAGCATGGAGCCCCCTAGGGGCGCTGCACTGCAGGGGTGAGCCGCCCGCCGCGCTCGGGGCTTCCCGGGTGAAATCCCACCACATGTGCCTGCTGGAGGAGCACAGCCCGGTGGAAGCCCCGGGGCCTGTCTTCAGGCCCAGCCAAGGCTCTACCAGGGCCAGCTCTTAGGAAGCCGGCAGTTTAAATGGCCCAGACACCTTACAGCACACTTCCGGATGCTTATGAGAAAGAGTCCGGGCACCTGATGCCTTCCTGGGGGATTTAATGCCACTAAAGCCTGCATTGACAACCCCCTGAGCAGTACCAGCAGCTGCTACTACACGGCCTGCACCCCTCTTTGCCTTTCTTTCCATATGATCGACCCTTGGTTCTCCCTGACGTGTTTTTTACACTGGGTATTCTAGTGTATTTTAAGAGGGGAGGTGGGGGCTAGGCGGTGGGGGTGGGGTGGGGGTGGAATATAAGGGGAACGCATGCAGTGCTAGTTACATTTTTAAAACTAATATTTTGGAACAGTGCTTGTGAAAATCTTTCACTGGCTTTTAGTCATTCTCAGCAATCTGAACAGTTTAATAAACTGGTTCTGTTCTATTCTGAATCCCACTGCTTTTGGCACCATGGCGGGTGAAGAGCTCAGTGCAGAAATCATTCCAGATCTTTTAGAGACAAGCTTTGTCCAAGGCTATCAACCAAACAGGTGCCCAGGGAAGACTGATACTACTCTCAGACTCTGCTGGATTAGCGCTACTCCTTCCTTTCCCTCTATTTCTTAGTGACTTTATAAGTTAAAATATATAAAACGTGATTATTTAGCAGTTAAGTCATGATAATGAATTCTGCTGCAAAGACCCTCTTGGAATCAGTGTGTCCCAGGATTATATTAGCATTTAAATAAGTAAATCTGCTTACCATAATAAAAAACAAACAAAAAGAGATAATAGAGGGATTTTAAACACAAATCAGGCATTAGATGAGAGTAAGGAGTTAACTTTGTTGTGTATGATAATCGCTGTTATGGATGTGGTTTTATTTTTAAATCTTGTCAGAGACTTGATCCGTTAGAAACTCATACAGAAGCATTTACAGGTGAGATGGTATAATGTATGGTATTTGCTTTAAAATACTCTAGTGCAGGGGTTGGCAAACTTTTTCCATAAAAGGCCATATAGTAAATATTTTAGGTTTTACAGGCCACATGCCTATCACAGCTGTTCAGCTCTGCCATCGTAGTGTGAAAGTAGCCATAGACAATGCATAAGCAAATGGACATGATTGCTTTACAATAAAATATATTTATTTGTTTATTTTTGGGGGTACATGGTCCAGGAATCAAACCCCGTTTTCCCACATGGAAGGCGAGAATTCTACCACTGAACCACCCGTGCACCCTTTGTTACAATAAAACGTTATCTACAAGAACAGGCAGCAGATGGATTTGGACCTTGGGGTCATAGTTTGCTAATCCCAACTCTAGTGCAGAAAAAGGAAAGGGGCAGATAGGAAAAGATTGACCAGAGTTGATAATTGTCAAAGAGGGATGACCCACATGTGGTGGTTTTTACACTATTGTCTCTACTTTTGTATGTGTTTGAATATTTCCAATTTAACAACAACAAGTGCACTGAAGTCCTGAAGAGATCTTTCTGCAGGGAAGGAGAACTATCTGTCTTCGACCCCATTCCTTTTCTCCCTGACTTCTTTACTTTTGCCTGTCTTTTCTCAGATATGTTTCACACACCCACTCACTCTCACACACACACATTCACCTCAATTTGTGTTTCAATCAAAATGAACTTCCTAGACAGCCCAGTCATGCTGAGGAATGCAGCAGAATTCTGCAGTAAATCCTTATGATGGGGTTTCATTATTTCTCAGGAGACTCACAGGCCTGCTTCTTTTCAGGGCTTTCTACCCTTGTAAACACTTTTCCTAAAATGGTGATTCCAGGCCCAAGGGCTTGAAGCACACCATTACCAGGGAAGCATCCTTGTTTTCTTATTTCTCATCAGGAAATAGGAATGTCCCAGGGAGGATTAGAAAATTACCAGACAACCCTGGAGAAGGGTTGGGAACGTCTATGGAAGTTGGAATCTGGTCAGAACATCTGCGAGTTCAAAGAAAGAAATGTTAAGCTATTCATCAGACTCCATAAATTTTCTTAAAAGTGGATATTTAATGAGGCAGAGAAAAGGCAATGGGGAATGTCGTCAGAGGAAAGGAATTATATGTATTTCACTTGCAACTCCTTGACTGTGTCAGTTCAAATCGTGGGCAGAAGATCTATTGAAGAAAGAATAGCCTTTGACCCTTCGCTTTTAAGATCCTTCAGCGGTGACAAGGGCATCTGCACAAGTTGTTCCTTTTCTGTCTTCCCCTTGCAGGAACTGGATGCTTTCTGTCTGTCCTCCATCAGCATCACCCCCCACACCTCCTCCCTTACCTGGAAGCATCTCTCTCTTTCCCATCACTTACCTAAACTCCACCCTTCACTTGAGTTCCAGCTCTTATGAGGGGGAAGACTTTTTCCTGACAACTCCAGCTCCTGGTAGCCTCTCCTTCTCATCTTCTCCAGCACATTCTGGTGGTACCACCTGTTAACACTTGTGCTTATATTGTCCTTGGTACCACCCAAGGTAGGTAATGCTGGATGCTGTAACAGTTAAACTCCAAAACCTCAGTAAGTGAAAAACAATGTGGATACTCCTGGCTGGGTAGCATTCTATGTGATCATTTCAGATCCCCCAAGCTCCCTCCATTTTGTGGTTCCAGTTTCTTCTTGCAGTTCTTGTTGGTGGATGAGGAAAGAGGGGTTATGGAAGGTGCATCCACTTTTTTTGCATAACATTGTGTCTGGGAGATTCATCCATATTGTGGCGTGTTGCAGTAGTTTTTTTTTTCCTCATTGCTGTATATTCCATTGTATGAATACACCACAATTCATTCTACTGCTGCTGAACATTTGGGTTGGTTTCACGTTTTTGGTTTTTATTAATTAAACTATTATGAACATGTCTTTTTGTACACATATGTCCACATTTTTATTGAGTATTGTGCTGGTTTGAGGCTGTTATGTACCCCAGAAAAGCCATGTCCCTTTTCCTGATCCAGTCTTGTAGGGGAAGCCATGTTTCTTTTCATCCTGATTCAATATTGTGGGGTGGAAACTATGGATTGTTTCCATGGAGATGTGACACACCCAACTGTGGGTGTGACCTTTTGATTAGATGGAGATGTGACTCCACATCTCAGATGTGGGTCTTGATTAGTTTACTGGAGTCCTTTAAAAGGGGAGACATTCTGGAGTTGTTATAGCTCTGACAGAGATGCAGACATTTGGAGATGTTTGGAGTGCCGACAGAGAGCAGATGCCTAGGCAGGGACGTGTGCAGATGCAGAGCCCAGCAGACATCACCATGTGCCTTCCCATGAGATGCTAAGCAAACTGGACCTAGAGTTGTGTCCTGGAGGAGCTAAGTGATGGCCCACAGATGCTTAGAGAAGAAATTACTGATACGAAGCTGGAAGCAACAGAACTAGGAAAAAGGACCAGCAGACACCAGCCACATGCTTTGCCATGTGACAAGCATCAGTCTTTCTTGAGTCAAGATATGTTCCTCTGGATGCCTTAGTTTGAACATTTTTATGGCCTCAGAACTGTAAGCTTGTAACTTAATAAATTTCCTTTTTAAAAGCTGTTCCATTTCTGGTATATTGCATTCTGGCAGCACTAGCAAACCATAACAAGCATGTACCTAGATGTGGAACTGCTGGATCTTAGGGTAGGTATACATAAAGCTTTAGTAGATGTTGCCATGTAGCTCCCCGAAGTAGCCATACAAATTTAAATGCCTTCCAGCTTTGCATGAGAGTTCCGTTTTTTCTACATCCTTGATAACACTTGGCCTTGTCTATTTTTTTCACTTAGCCGTTTAATATAATGGCTCATTATATTAAACTCATCATTTAATATGATGAGTATATTAAAATGCATTTCCCTGATGACTAATGTTATTGAGCACGTTTTTTCATAGGCTGATTTCCCTTTTGGCATTCTCTTTTGAGACTTTCCTTTTCAGGTCTCTGGCCTACTCTTTTATGGATAATGTGTCTTCTTACTGATTTGAAGAATTTCCTTGTATAATATGATTATGAATTATTTTTTCAGTTATATGCATTGCGATGATATTCTTACACTCTGCAGCTTGCCTTTTCACTTCCTTCATGGTGCTTTTTGATAAGTAGAAATTCTAAATTTAATGAAATCTGTGTGTGGTAGTTAGATTCAGCTGTCAACTTGGCCAGGTGAAGGCACCTAGTTTTGTTGCTGTGGACATGAGCCAATGGTACGTGAACCTCATCTGTTGCTGATTTACATCTGCAGTCGGCTAGGAGGCGTGCCTGCTGCATTGATGACGTTTGACTTAATTGGCTGGTGCTTAAATGAGAGAGCACAACGTAGCACAGCCGAAGCAGCTTGGCATTTCTCATCTCAGCACTTGCAGCTCAGCCCAGGCATTTGGAGATGCAGAAAGGAATCACCCCGGGGAAAGTTGATTGGAACCCAAAGGCCTGGAAAGAAGGCCAGCAGAGACCATCCTGTGCCTTCCCACGTAAGAAAGAACCTCAGTGGAAAATTAGCTGCCTTTCCTCTGAAGAACTAACAAAGTAAATCCCCTTTTATTAAAAGCCAATCTGTTTCTGGTGTGTTGCATTCTGGCAGCTAGCAAACTAGAACGTGGTGTGTCAACTTTTTTTATGGTTAATACTTTTAATGTACTGTTAAATAAATCTTTGCCTACTCCAAAGTTATAAAGATATTCTTCTATGTCACCTTTGTTATCTTTTAGAAAGTTTGTTTTACTTTCATATCTAGATCTATGATTTGTCTGTAATTTATATATATTTTTTGTTATGATTTAGTGGTAAAGTTTCATTTTTTTTCTCATTTGCACATCCAATGGATAAACACCATTTACTGAAAAGACCATCCTTTCCCCAGTGCATTGCAATGGCACCTTTGTCGCAAATCCAGTGATTACATATGTGTGCGTCTATTTTTGCATTCTTTTTGCTTGTTTGTTTGTTCATCTGTCCTTTTGCTGATAACACATAGTTTTGTTTTGTTTTTCTCCCCTGCGGGAAAAAAAACAGCTCAGTATCTCAGAGCTTAGAATTAACAGTTGCAACTCTTGAATACATGTGACTGGCTGTTAGAGCTTACAATCAAGTCCCAACCTGATAACCCATGCTCTCAACTGCAGTTCACCAAGTTTCTATATAATAGTTAGTCTATATGACTGAGGCATGATAATATTTGATACCACATAGTTTTAATTATGGTAGCCTAAAAATCAGTAGTTTACAAACTTTTTTTTCTTTCTTGGGATGGCCTTAGCTATTCAGAATAGCAAACTTTGCATTTAAGAATTTGCTCGTCAGTTTTTATATGCACACGTATACAGCTTCTGCGATTTAATTGAAATTCATTTGAATCTATAGATAAATTTTGGAGAAAATAACAGCTTTGCAGTATTCTTCAATCAATGTACATAGCACATTCCTCCTTTTTTCCTCCCTTCTTTAGTTTCTCATGGTAATGTTTTGTAGTTTTCTGCATAGAGATCTTGAACATATTTTGTTATTTTTATTTCTAGGTGATGTTTCTGTATGTTATTTATAATGCAATTATTTTTTAATGTCATTTTCAAACTTTTTGTTGCTAGTATAAAGAAATGCAATTGATGTTATTGTATCTTGGTTCTGTATCCCATCACCCTGCCACTCCCACTTCTTAACCATTTTGGCTTGGAAGTCTTTCACACCTGCCATGGCTCATTGGCCAGAACTCAGTGACATGGCCACACCTAAATGCAAGGCAGACTGGTAAATTGGGTCTATCAGGGTGCTCAAGGAGAAAGGAAAATGGGTTTTACTGAACACACAGCAGATTTCTCCACAACTACATCAAGATTTTAGCATCCATGTGTTTACCTTTTACTTTACTGTGCTGCAAGGGCTTCTAAAGCTCTCTAAGTCTTAAACCAGTGTTTAACCAACTGATGGCTTGAGTCCTTCAGAATACTCTAGTTTGAAATGACCGCATTTAAACTGTCACTTTGAATAATCATATGGCCCCAAGTGATCAGAAACGGGAACTCAAAATAGCCCCTTGAAATCATGTCAGAATTCTGCTCTACAGAATCTCCATCTACAGATGACCCAAATTACCCTTAAGTTTCTATGGGTTTTAGATTCTCAATGAAATCAAACATACATCATACATCTTCCAAAGGGCTCATACACCACACTCCCCACCCTATCCTTTATTTGTATTCTAACAGTCCAAGGCTGCGGGGCAATTCAGCTGCTTTATCTTTGGCATGACCTGCCTTTCGGGTTCCTTTCCCTCTCAAACGTGTTGTGATCTCCTGTTCTGCTCAATCGCTGTAATTAAATAAAAATGATTTATTTTCCCAAATCTACCTTGTTTATGAGATGGCAGGGTAGCTGAGACCACTGTTCGGTCCCTGAGCTCTGATGGCTGGCGTTGGGCATTGCTGATGTCTTACTGGCCGGATTTGAGGTGGTCTGCAATGCCTGTGGACAATGCCTATTCCGAGAAATAACAAAATACAGCTGTTTTTGTAGTGTTCAGATGTTCTTTTATTTTATCTTTTACACAGTACATAATTTTATTTCTTCTGCATACATATCTGACAATGACTGGCTCAATGGACTTAGAAGATGGGATGCTCTCAAACAGGCATGTTTTCCCTGCGTGTTTTGTGCAGATTGTACTTCTATGAACAAAGGAGAGACTTGAGCATAAATGGAGTTGTTGCTCATTCTCCCGTGAGGCCAGGGGGTATTTGTTGAAGTCCATCAAGGATTCAGGTACAATCCTGCAAGCGTCTGCTCCCCGCAGGAGCAGTCATAGTCCATGAGTTTCCCTTGCAGCGGACCCGTATCCAGTTATGCATCCCAGTTTCCTAGCACTGAGAGGAAGCATAGAAAATGTCTGTGGCATGAAGAACATGCTCAAAGGTCATTTCTCAGCTCTGCAAAACTTTATTCTCACTTTGACTCGCATACGCTCCTTGTTGCTCTCTTCTCATTTTCTATTTCATCCCTGTCTTCACTGATATTTAAAATAAAGCTCCTAACAAAAGCTCTTCTCACTCTCAGCCTCTTCCCTCTCCTTCCTTCCACCCCAGTAGAAGAGGCTTTTCCCTTATATGACCTGCCTTTTTTTTTGTATGCTATGTGGCGGGGTCACATTTCTTTTTTTTTTTCCATGTGAGTATCCTGTTATTGCAGCACCATTTGTTGAATTTTTGTTTGTTTGTTTTGCTTATTTGTTTGTTTTGGGGGACGTGCATGGACCGGGGATTGAACCCGTGTCTCTCCTACGGCAAGAGAGAATTCTACCACTGGACTACCCTTGCACCCCAACCTGTCTATTTTTTAGTTTTGTTTTGTTTCAATAAGCTTCTAAGTTTCTCTCCCATGTACTGCTGAATCACATTTGAGCCCTAATCAGTGGCTTAAATTAAAATACTACGGTCACAAATAGGGGATGGCAGGAGCAAAGGCAAGGTCGCCTCCAAGCACCCAAGAAAATATCTTGGAAGCCTTTTTCTTTCACCATTGTCAAGTGCACTTCTCCTGGGCACATTCTGGTCAGCATTCTTGGTGTTGGTGTGTGTGTGTGTGTGTGTGTGTGTTTACTTGGAAACCAGGATGGTGGACTAACAGAGAGGGTAGGGCTGATCATAGAATATTCCTGTGATGTGTTTCCCTCCCTTGGAGCTGGACCCCAGCAGAAGAGAACAAAGAAGCCTGACTCAAAAATACTCTTCTGAGCAAGCATTAGTTTAATCAGGGGTTAATGTGTTACTACTTTTCCAGACTTCATAGCATTTTAGAACAAAATTAAGAACAAGGGCCACGGTGGCTGAGCAGGCAAGAATGCTTGCCTGCCATGCCTGAGAACCTGGGTTCGATTCCTGGTGCCTGCCCATGTAAAAAAAAAATAATAAAAAATAACGAAAAAAAAAGAACAATAAGATTCACCATTTATTTATTATGTATTAAGAATATTAAAAATTGGCAACAACTTCATGGGTTAGACATTTCCATCAGGCCTATTTTACCAATGAGGAGTCAAGGCTTAGGCTAAGTCTTCTCCCTGGCTCATGAGGGAACTAAGAAAACGGTCTGTTTTTGTCATCTTGTCCAATGCTGCTTAGTTGTTTTTCATTTCTATGAAAGTGATATAGGTAACAGGGCCAAATATATCATTTTAGGAGGCAAGTATTGGAATTTTAATTTAGTACTGTTCTCCTAAAGGTTAAGAACAAGGTCTAAATAATTATCCCTCTGTTCCAGCCAGTTAAGTAATTCCTCGCCGGGGCCGCTGGAAGACTCGGCCACATATCTC
>PVIY010052896.1:0-14966 GCA_004026745.1 Myrmecophaga tridactyla | reverse complement strand
CCAGAGGTCACCAGGGGCGCAGTTGCTGGGGCACAAAGCGTTTGTAAATTTGGGAAAATTAATGAAGTTAATTAATTAATTAAAAATGAAATAAGATAACTATCTTGACAGTCCTAAGGAAAACAAGGGTATAAAGAAGCAGGACGGGGAGCGGGAGCTTCGGCTGGCAGGGATGCGAGAGCAGGGAGAGGGCTCAGAGGCTTGAGGGCTGGGGGCAATGAGCCCCTCGGGGGACCCTCACGTGGGCCCCAGAGCTTCATGGCACGAGGGCGAGGCTGGCAGGGTCCAGCGCGGCCCCCCCCATCCCGGTCCCAAGAGGGCAAAGGCCCTCTCCAAGCAGCTGGGACTCCCTGCGCCAGCCCCCACGTGTCTCTCCCTGGCGAGGTCCTGCCAAGGGATCTGGTGGAAGTTCAGGTCCAGGCAAGGCCGGGACCCCGGGTGGCCTCCAGGAGCCCAGGAGCTCCCAGTGCAGGGCTGACAGCGGGGTCCAAGGGCCACGGAGGCGGGCATGGAAGGCCCAGGGAGAGCCCCCTCTGGGGTCCAGCACCAGGCCCCTGTGTCAGGCACCCATCCCCTCAGCCCAGGGACCCCCATCTGCTCAGTCCCGGACCCCAGGAGCCCAGGGAGCCACCACTCAGGCCAGTGGGACCAGAGGCCACCCAGGGAGAAGCGCCTTTCTCCATGTCCTGAGCCCCTGCCCCCAAGGGACCCCAACCCAGGCAACTGGCTGGAGGGTGCAGGAGTCCAGCTCAGCCCGGCACACACCAGTGAGTTCTGGAAGCTCAAGGGAGGGCACAGTTGCTAGGGCTGGAGCAGGCCCAGTCAGGGTTCGACCGCGTCCCAGTCCCCACGAAAGCCGGGGCAGCTCGTGGCGAGGGGACACCCGAAGGCCTGGCTGGGAGGGTGGGAAAGCAGCACCCGAGGGCCCCTTGCCTGCAGGAAAAGGGCGTGTGCCCTCTGTAGGCGCCACGGCCCGTGCCCAGGGGCAGCAGGGAGCCCCCCGCGTCCCACGTCCACAGCCACCCGGCCCTTCTCCCAGGAGAGGCCTCCTGGGGCCCTGGGCCAGGCACGTGCCCCCACTTCTGTCCATGTGTGAATGGAGCCTGGAAGGAAGAAAGTCTGGAAGGAAGAATGTTGGAGAGGGGCGGCATGAGACCTGCGTCCTTCGGCCACGGTGGAGGGGGCACAGGGGGCCACTGTGGCTCACCTGCTGAGGGCCAGACTCACCCAGCCAGGGCCCGCGGCCAGCTCACCCCTCCTGGGCCTCGGGCTGCGATTCAGGGGCTGCACCCCTTGGGCTGGTCCCTAACTCCTGACCAGGCGGCTCAGCCACGGCGGGGGCCCCCGAGCAGAGGAGGCCCGGGGGGTTCTGGGGGGCCCTGAGGGTGGGGCTGGCCCCATCTGTCTCACTTCATCGCAGGGACCCTCGGGGGTCCTCAGCCTGCCAGGGTCACATGGCCGCAAGCAAGCAGCAGAGCTGGGGTGGGACAGGGCCTGACCCTCCCTGCCCCCTCACGGAACCCCACTTCGCTGGAGGCCCCGGGGAGTGGGCTGAGCTGTGCCCCGAGGCTGTGCCTGTGGCTGATTTGGAGATGGGGTGGTGCCAGTGGGGCTGGCTCAGCTGAGACCGTGCTGGGGGGCCACCTGCGTCCCGGGCTGGGGTGTCTGGAGAAGGGGCGCCACGGCGGGCACAAGCCCGGGAGCGCCTGGACCCCCAAGACATAGGACAGACCCCTGCCGTTTGAGCCACCCATGGGTCACCTGTCACGTGGCTGCAGGACAGGTGCACACTGAAGCTTGGCCCACCTGCCCCTCAGGATGCCCCACACTCCCCCCGTCACCCTGCGGGGCTCACACGGGCTTAATGTCACGACACTGATCGTGGCCACTGCCCTAGGGTGGCAGCCATGGAGGAAGGAGCCCAACCAGTCGTGACATGGTGCAGGCAGGGTCCCGGGTATGCAAGGGGCCAGGAGAGCTTCCTGGAGGAGGCAGTGCCACAAGCCACAGCCCCACCTGCCCGGCACTCAGTTGGGGCTCAATAGACAATGGGGGGGTCCAGAGGGTCCATTGGGCTCCTCTGGAGACCCCCCGACATCTGGAACCAAATCGAGCCCCTGAAGCGTGGGGCCTAGGAGCCCACGACTGCCGCACCCCCCAGGCCCTGCTGCTCCCTGCAACAGAATTGACCGGGTTAAACATTAACCCCGTCCAAGCCCAGGGGCAATCCTACTGACCTTCCGTACAGGCTACAGTTGGGGCAGGCGCTCTGCCTCCTCATCCTGGGGCGGCCTCCCAGCCCAGTGCACCAGGGGCTTCGGGGGGCTGCCGGGGCAGCTGGGGACTGTGGCGGGCTGTGGGAGGCTGTGGGAGGCTGTGGGGAGCCGTGGGGAGCCGTGGGGGGCTGGGGAGGAGTCTGCCGGGAGGTGCTTGGGTATGGGCCGTGCACAGGCTGGCCCGCTGTCTTTCCCCCTGGGTCCACTGGGCGCCTTGGAGGCCCCTCTCCTCATGGCTGCCCCTCCCCTGGCCTGGCTGTCAGGTGCGCAGTGAGCTAGAAACAGAAGGGGGGGGCAGGGCACCCCCTCACTGGGTCCCTCTCATTGACACAGGGCCTAGGGCTGGGCACGAGAGTGCAGTCCTTCATGCTCAGAGCACCCCCCTTCCTAGCCCGGACATGGGGACGTGGGGGCCTGAGCCTATTCAGTGTCCTTTTTTTGGGGGGGCTAGCCACGGGGACCCCTGGAGGGGGCCCCGAGAGGCCAGACCTCGGCTTTAAACTGCTGGTCACAGTACAAGATGCTTCACATATTCTGAAGGTTTGCAAACTCACCGCAGGGCTGGACCTGCAGGCGTCACATGCCTTCAGGCGCCGTTAACTGACGGAAACCGAGTCACACTTGGGGCGCCTTCTCCAGCAGCCGCCCCCCCCCCCCCCGCCTGCGAAGTGTGAACTTCACCCCGTGACGTGCTGGCGGCTGTCTGCGGGGGCCCCCCGCGCTGTGCCCCCATGGCAGCTGACTCCCAGGACATTCTCCTGCGCCTGCCGGGCCTCGCAGCTGACACAGGGTCACGGCCAGAGTCTCCCCGCGCGAGGACCACGTCGGTTCAGCTGCACCGTGTCCGGCCTCCGCCTCGGCCTGCTGGCTTTGGTCTGAAGCCGCGTCCCGAGCCGAGGGCCACCGCCCTCCCTCGCTGCCGCTCCCTCCTATGCGGCTTCTTTTGACCTTGGGTGACTTTTTGCATCTTTATGTCTTATCAGTTATGCGCACGCCTGTTAATTGCAAAGGTTTCTGTTTTTACCCCCTGAGTTTCGCGCCTCTCCTTCCATGATAGCTTAGGTTTTTCCTAGGGTTTTACTTCCTTCTGTATTTTTTTGTTCTTCTTTTGTGTTTTTAATCATCGTAAGCACAGCCATTCCCCACCGTTTTCCTCTGAGGCTCCAGGAGCTGTGCGCTCACGGTGGTGGCTTCCCCGCTCAGGGACATCTCCTAGCTGACCGCCCAAGGGGCCCGGGGGTCCCTGGCCCTCGACCAATCTCCACGCTGCTTTTGCAGCTGGAGGACCTCCAGGTTCTGCGGGTCGTGTAAATTCAAACCTCAAACCCATGTGAGGCCGGAGGAGGGCCTCGCGCGCCATGGGCTCCCTCCAGCGCCTGCACCGAGGACGCAGCCTCAGGGGACAGGTTCAGGGCAGCCTTCCGTCTCGGGTCCCACGGTCGGCACCATGGCCCTGGCTGGGTGTCCAGGACAGGACTGTGTTCCCCAAAAACGCACGCCGAGGTTCTCCTCCCCGTACCCCATGCGCGACCTTATCTGGAGGGACGTTACAGATGGAACTCGGCACGTTAAGATGGGGTCAACCTGAGCTGGGCGCCCCAATCCACCATGACGAGTCCACGTAAGGAGGTGTGCTGGTTTGAAAGGAAGTATGCCCCCTAAGAAAAGCCATGTTTTAATATAAATCCCATTTCATAAAAGTAGAATAATCCCTATCCAATACTGTATGTTTGAAACTGTGATTGGATCATCTCCCTGGTTGATGTGATTTAGTTAAGAATGGTTGTTAAACTGGATTAGGGGATGACATGTCTCCACCCATTTGAGTGGGTCTTGATTAGTTTCTGAAGTCCTATAAAAGAGGAAATATTTTGGAGAATGAGAGACTCAGAGAGAGCAGAATGACATAGCCACGAGAAGCAGAGTTCACCAGCCAGCAGCCTTTGGAGATGAAGAAGGAAAATGCCTCCCGGGGAGCTTCATGAAACCAGAAGCCAGGAGAATAAGCTAGCAGATGATGCCATATTTGCCATGTGCCCTTCCAGCCGAGAGAGAAGCCCTGACTGTGTTTGCCACGTCTTCTCACTTGAGAGAGAAACTCTGAATTTCATTGGCCTTCTTGGATCAAGGTATCTTTCCCTGAATGCCTGCGACTGGGCATTTCTATAGACTTGTTGTAATTGGGACATTTTCTCGGCCTTAGAACTGTAAACTAGCAACTCATTTAATTCTCCCTTTTAAAAGCCATTCCGTTTCTGGTATATTGCATTCTGGCAGCTAGCAAACTAGAACAGGAGGGGAGCAGGCAGAGGGGAGCGCGCCGTGGGTCACCAGCGCGCTGCCGCCGGGAGCCAGGGGTGAGGCCGCCAGGTCCAGGAAACAAAGATGGGGACAAAGGGTACCCCACCGCTCCCTCACCCAGCCCCGGCCTGCTCCCATCCCTGAGGCCTCCTCGCCTAGTGTGGCCAAGCCCCCGCAGTGCCCGCCATGCTCTGGCGTCTCTGGGCGTTGGTGGGGGGCTTTGTTGCTCCCCGACCCGCCCTGCAGCCACCCCGGCAGCCCAGGCTCCCTCCTCATCCTGCAAGGCTCCAGGCGGCCGGGAAGCTGGCTGAGGGCCTGCTGAGGCTGAAGAAGGGAGAGCCGGCACTGGCCGCATGGGGTCATGGGTGCCAAGGAGGCATGGGTGCTGCCGGGAGGGCCTGCGGCCTGGGGTGGGGCTGGGGGCTGGAGGGGAGGGGCCTGGGGCTAGAGGGGCTGGGCCGGGCTGGAGGGGTGGGGCCGGGCTGGTGGGGCGGGGCCTGGGGCTGGAGGGGCAGGGCTGGGCCGGAGGGGTAGGGGCAGGGCGGTGGGGCAGCCTTGGGGCTGGGCAAGGGGCAGGAAGCAGGCACTGGCCATAGTGAGGGTGAATTGTGGGGCGGGGGGCGTGGGGACCCCCGGATCTGCCTGCAGCCTGGGGCTGTGAGGTGGGTAATGGGGTAGCCCCCCAAATAAAAGCCCACATCTGAACCCCAGGACCTGCAACTTTGCCCTGATTCAGAAAATGGGTGCTGGGGACCAAGCCCCACCCCCACAAAGGACAGCCGTGTTCCCGCAGCGTGAGGCCCTGACTGGGCCCCTTTGGAGGTGTCACTGCCTGTGAATGGGGCGACTGCCCACCGCGGGACGGACCCGTTGCAGCCCCTCCCCCGGCCTCTCCGACGCCAGGTGTCCGCCCAGCTGGCCACTTGTATTTCCTAGACTCACGCACAGTGGACTCACCCGGTGGCTTCTTCTGACTTCTCCCGCCCAGGCTTCGGGGGCCGCTGGCCCAACACCTGCTGGCGAGCACGGGTGTCCCAGGTGAGGGCAAAGCCGTCTCACATGCAGGTATCACAGGTGAGTGCCTGGTGGTAGGACCGCTGGGCCGCACGCCGAGCGTGCGTTAACTTTTTAAGAAACGGCCGGACGCTCTTCCAAAGCGGGCGCACCATGTTTTATCCCAGTTCCTCTACGTCCTTGTCAACACTTAGTGTTGTCAGGTTTTTCATTTCCGTCACTCTGGGAGGTGGGGAGCAGCGACCCACCGGCCTTTGGCTTCCATTGCCACGATGGTGAGCAGCTTCTCAGATGCTGTTTGCCATCCGTGTGCACACTCGGCTGACTCTGGTCCAATCTTTCGACCGGGTTTAAAGCGGGTCATTTATCTTTCCACATTAATTTTAGGAGTCATTCATGCATTCGGATACGAGCCCTTTGTCACATACGTGAACTGTGAATATTTGTCCCCAGCCTGTGGCCTGTCTTTTAATTGTCCTAAGGATGTCTTTTGATGAGCCCGAGGTTTAGTGTGACGAAGCCTAATGAATCAGTTTTGTGTGTGTGTGTTTGTGTTTTTGTGTCACTTTGAAGACATACATGCCGTACTAAGTTCACGAAGACATTCTGTGAGAATTTCTTAGGCAGCTCTGCGGCGTAGGTTTCGTGGGTCATCTCAAAGGGACACACCTGAGATTTTTCAGTTCAATGCAGAGACCTGCGTGCTTTGTTAAGCTGATTTCCACAGAGTTTACATTTCTTGATAGCTTCGATGGAGTATTTTCAAATTTGATTTTCCAACTGTTTGTGGCTGGTTGCTTATTTTTGCATGTTTTCTTGTGACCCTGCTAAACAGTCCTTCAGTTCTAGCTGCGTTTTGGTTGGCACATGAAGATTTCCTGCACAAACGATCATGCCGTCTCTATGTAACGACTTTTTCCTCTCCAAACTTTCTGCATTGAATTTCTTTTTCTTGCCTTATTAGACTGGCCAGGACTGCCAGCTCAGTGGTGAGTAGCAGTGGCGAGAGGGGACATCTTTGCTTTGTCCCCAATCTTACAGCTTTCAGTCTCTCACCGCTCAGAATGATGATAGCCGAGAAGTTTTCATAAATGCCCCTGGTCGGGCTGAGGAAGTTCCCTTTTATCCCTAGTTTGCTGAGAGTGTTTGTCGTGAACGGATATTGCATTTTGTCACGAGCTGTTCCGGCACCGTTTGAGATGCCTGAGTGGCTGCTGCGCTTTGTTCTGTTAGCAAGGTGTGTGCTGTCTTCAGATGTCGGACCTTCTCTGCCGTGAACTGCCCTTGGTCACGCTGCCTCACTCTTTTCACACCCAGTTGGATTTTATTTCATTGAAAATATTTGTGTTCACATTCTTGAGGGACATCGGACTCTGTTTTTTCTTGTAACATCATCAGCCTTTGTGAGCTGGGCCTCATAAAAGAGTTGGAAAATGTTCCTATTTTCAGAAAGACCGCATTAACGTGACATAATGCCTTCCTTAAGTGTTTGATAGAGGCAACAGGTAACGTGTCCCAGGCCTGGAATTTACTTTGGCAGAAGATTTTTGACAGGAAATGCAATGTCTCCTATAGATATAGGGCTTTCATATTTTCTTTCTTCTTGAGGTTGTCGGGTTTGGTGAATTGCATTTCTCCGTAATTTGTCCATTTCATCTGCCTTGTCGGATTGATAGCTATGGCTGTCCACGTTCTCTTTTCATCCTCTTAACGTCTGTAGGCCTGGACATTTGCTGTGTCATTCTTTTATTGGTATTTGCAATAAACAGTACATTTACTTATTTCCTGTATCTTTCTCTCTCTGTATGGTTGATTTATTTGCTAGTATTTTGCTGGGACGGTTTGGGCACCTGTTTAGTAGGGCTGTGTTCTAGGCTTGCCACAGCTGCTTCTGATAGGGCAGATCCTTGAGAGCAAATTCTCTTGGATTTTGTTTCTCTGAACTTGTCTTTATTTCATCTTCAACTCTGAGGGGCCCTTTTTCTAGATGCAGAACTCTGGTCTGGCGATGGTTTTCCTTTCAGCGCTTTAAGATGCTGTCCCATTGCCTCCTGGCCTCCACGGTTTCTTGTGAGAAGTCGTTGGATCTTCATGCCGTCATCCCCCGAATGTAACGCATGGTTTTTCTCTGGCTGCCTTCAAGATTGCCTCCCTATCTCTGGATTTCAGTAGTTTGACCGAGATGTGCTCAGCTGTGGCTTCCTTTGAATTCTTCCCACTTGGGTTCATGTGTTTTTTCTGCCAGATTTGGGAAAGCTTTGGTGTTATTTCTTGAAATACTTTGTCTGCTCTGCTTTCTCTCCTCTGCTTCTGAGACTCCAATTTTGCGTACATCAGGCCCCTCAGGGACACAGATGCTCTGAAATGCATTTCCACCCTTGTGCTCTCCTACTCCAGGGTCTTCACCAGGAGCTCGCATCTAAATTCCCTGCCTGCTCCTCACGGCTACCATGGGATTCACTCAGGCCACCTCTCCTTGCCCCCCTCAGGTGCCCACTAGTGGACACATGTCGGGGAGCAGTAAACCACCCCTGGGCTCTACTACCCAGCCAGGGCCCCCACCTTTCAAAGCCAGGCCCCTGGGTGTCTTGACCCACAGACCATGGCCACAGCTCTCACCCCCCTGGTCAGACCCAGTTCTGTGTCTCTGGTTCTTGGGATCTGACTGAAGCTGAGGCAGTGACCCTTTCCCTGGATCCCCCTGGAGCTGATGGGTAGGTACCCCAGCTTGGGGTGAGACAGGGAGTCTTAAAAACAAACATTTTTTATTGTGTTAAAAATAGACACACCATTAAATTTACCACCTTAACAGTGTCCAGGTGCCAAGCTCAGGGGCGTTCGGTGTCCGCTGTGGTCCACAGCTGCCCTGCATTCCAGAACGTTGCCCCAGAAAGCAGTAATCCCGCCCCCAGCCCCGGGGACCTCAGCTCTGCTTTCTGACTCTATGAATCGCCTATTCTAGGTGACTCGTAAAGGCGAAATTGCACATTGTCCCCTGGTCTGGCTTAGTTCACGCAGCTTAACAGTCTTCTTTATGGACCAGTTTCCATCCATCCTGGGATGGTGGGCATGGGTGGCCCTGCAGCGGGAACAGCCTGGTCCTGCACAGTGGGATTCCCATGCCAGGCAGCAGGCATGCGCCCTGCCCTCTGGGTGGGCTGCCCAACCCCAGCAGGATGAGACCCCCGGGGCACTTGCCCAGGAACAGAAGGCGCTGCTCCTTGGTGGAGCAGGCTGCGTGCCCATGCCTGCTGCCTCTGATGGAATCTTTTCCACAGCCCTTATCTCAGTAATAAAGCCACAGAAGAGGCTGTAAGCTGGGGAAATTAAAGCTTCAGCATCTCCCAGGCAGAAGCCTCTATACCCCTCTGGCTAGGTGGGGGGCGGGAGTGCAGGAGGCCCTGCCCTCCACACCCACCCTGGCCTGGCCTGAGGACCTCCAAGGGTTCCACCTGTTACCTGAGTGGGCGGCAGGGGTGCCTGAGGGACTCGAGGACTGAACGTATCTCTGAGGGGCTGAGCTCCCGGCACAGGCTCAAGCTTAGCTGGACGCAGCTCCCAAAACTACATCCAACACAAGCTCAGTCCTGCAGGCAGCCCCTGCCCTCCCCAAGACCCAGGGGCAGCCTGCCCTGGGCTCGGGGGACCCTCCACTGTACCCTTAAGTTCCTCCAAGGGTCTCCCTCCCGTGAGCACTTGGCTCAGTTCTGGCCGCAGAGCGGGACCCTCTGTATCTCTGGCTTTTCCCAACTGCCCCCTCACCCCCTAGAAGTACCCCCTGAGTCGTGCTCCTGCCTGGCTCCACCAGGCCCGGACGTGGGCCTCTAAAGCTATGGTGGATGCTCCCTGGGGTGGCTGGGGCCGTGGCAGCTTGGGTGGGCTGCTGAGGCATGCAGGCCCGTGTTCAAACCTCCATTCCACCCCCACCCCTGAAGCACAGCCCCACTTACCCAGCGCCACCCAGGAGCCCTTTCTCCACACTTCACCTTGTCGTAAACCCTGAGTCAGGTTTATTATTAATTCCAGGGCCTGGAATTAATTCTCACTAACACGTCAGTGTTAATACAGCTCCATATCCAGCACACACACCCCCCACACACACCCCCGCCAAGAATGGGCTGGGGGACAACACTAATGGTGGAGGGTGGAGAGAGCTGGGCAGGAGGCAGGCTGCGTCCTGCCACCAGGTGTGTGCCAAATACGGGTCCGTCCTCCAAGGCCTGCAGGCTGCCCCCTGTGGAGTCGGGGCCGGTTAACTGAGCAAGGGGTCGTGCCTGGCCCCGCAGGCAGAGATGTGGGCAAGATAAACCAGGGCCCGTAAGGGGTGCTGGTGTGAGGGCGTCCAGGTAGGCTTGGATGTGGGGAGGGGGCGCTGGGAGGCGCAGGGGAGATGCCAGCCCCCCACCTGGGTGCCATGAGCAGCCTGAAGCTGCTGGCCGGGCCTGGGACCTCGGCCCCTGCCCGCTGCCCCCCAGCCCTGCAGATGGCAGGGCTGGGGAGCCCCCACGGGGAGACAGCCAGGAGTGGGCTGTGGCTAGTGTGGCTGCTCTCAGTCCAGGGGACACAGGGCCAGGGGTCCTGCTGCGCCAAGTGCCGCACTGGGCTTCCCTTCCTGGGGGGTCGGCGTGTCCCGCTGTAGCTCTAACAGCAGAACGCAGGCAGCACCCCAGCTCCAGGAGGTGAAAATGGGGGGCTTCTGGGGGATCCCAGGGAGAATCTGCACCTTTGCCTTTTCCAGCTTCTAGAAGCTTCCGGCCTTGGCTCTTGGCCCCTCTGGCTCTGCCAGCGCAGCTCCTGCTCTGGGCCTCCCTCCTCCCCTTAGGAGGACACTGCGGGGACACGAGGCCCCCGAGGTGACCGGCCCCAGCCCCCAAGGCCCTGGGCTCAGCGCAGAGCGAGGCCCCTGGGACCCGGCCGCCCTCGTGCCCTTCGCCTGCCCGGGGTGGGGTCCCCGAGGCCCCTCTGGCCCTCCCCGACCTGACTCCGACCGTGGCAGGGTGTGCCTGCTCCTGGGGGCCGGGAGCCTCGCCGTGGGCCAGCCTGGAAGCAGCGGCACCTTCCTGCAAAGGCTTCTCGGGCCTTCTCAGCTCCGGGAGCTCCTGCCCGCACACGGTGGCCCGGCCGCTCGGGTGCGGGGGCCGGGGGACGCCCGTGTGGGCACTGGGAGAGCTTCCCAGAGGCAGGGGGAGGCCCTGCCACAGGCCAGCCCAACGGCTCCCCCTGCGGCAGGGGCCTCTGGGACCCCTGGGTAGGCTTTGGGCACTGCAGTGGGGGCTGCTGCGTGCCCACAGGGCCTGCTTTCCTGGGCGCAGAGCGGGGCGCCGGGGAGAGGGGGTGCCGGGGAGAGGGGGTACCTACGGGTCCCCGTGCTGGGGCAAGCCACTGGCCTGGGTGGGCCATGGGCCAACTCCTGGCACGTCGTTCCTGCTGGACGCCCCTGCCCGCCAGGCGTCCTTCCCGAGGCCGGGTGCAGTAGAAGCCTGGAGCAGGTGCCCTCACAATGGGGGGGCCACGGCGGCAGGATGGCCCCCAGCCTCCCAGGGCCGCTCCACGGATGGGCAGCCCCTGTGGGCCGCTGTGGCTGGGGCCTCCCGAAGGGCTGACCTTTGTTGCAGCCGTGAGGGGCCTCCCTCGGGAGGGCTGTTCCGATATTTGTCAATGGGCAACCAAGCCCAGCTGACTGAAGGTAAGGGAAGCGGCCGAGGACGTGGGGCCTCGTGGCTGACCGCCCTTCCGCCAGCTGCCGGCCCGGGGTCCCTGCGCGTCCCCCAACAGGGCAGAGCCAAGAAAACAGGTTGTATGGTGGAGGCCACAGCCTGGAGCACAGAGTGGCCCCCCGTCCCCCCCCTCAGGGTCTTTGCACCTGCTGCCGGGGACGTGTCCCCCACCAGGTTGGGTAGGTTCTCACCCTTTGGACATTGTCATAGCGGCCAGGGTCCCCTCCTTGGAGCGACCAGGCCTTCCTGGCACCTCCCAGTCCCTGCCCCCGACCCCACCAAGGTCCTGTGTCCAGTGACCACCTGCTGGCCTGAGGGACAGGCAGTCATAGGCCCCGTGTGCATGCAGGGGCTGTTCTGGGCCCTCCCTCCTGCGGGGAGGTGGGTGGGGCAGGCAGGAGGCTCTGTGCCGGGCGTCTTCTCTGGGAAAGGACCCCGTGCCTGAGCCTTCCTGCGGCAGGGGCTGTGGGCAGCAGGGTCCCTGAGCTGGGCTCCAGGCCCCATTTTGGCCTGGGACAGCCTCATTGTCTCCCCGCTTTGGAGTGCCGTGGTGGGCGGTCTGTGTGGATGTACCCTGTGCTTTGCCCTGACCCGGCCATAATCTGTGGGGCTACAAGATTCAAGTCTGGATGCAGGACCCTGTCCCGTCAGTGCACTGTGGAGGCCCCACCTCATCCACTCCCGCCCCTCAGCTCCAGGGTCCCCGAGACCCCCAAGGAACAGGTGAGAGACCCCTGGGGGTGCTGAAGGCTCTGCCACCTGCCCATGCGCCCACCTGCAAGGCTGCCCAGGCTCCCCACTAAGGCTGTGCCCTCTGACACCAGCCCCATGGTTGAGGGGTGCTCTCAGGGACCTGAGAACACTAAACCCGTGAGCAAATGTGGGGAAGCAGTTCCATCTCACCCCCACCAAGGCTCTGTTCCTGCCCCTTGCCCCCACTGCCCACTACAGGGTTTATTTTCCATGGGAAGAAACAAGGCTCAGAGAGGTCCAGACACTTGTCCAAGACCACACAGCCAGGAAGCAGTGACCGGGGAGCCCAGGCATGGCACAGCCGCTCAGCCACGCCCCCCTTGGCCTTTCTTAGAGGAAACTGAGGCACAGGTGGGCAGCTGCCAGATCCAGTTGCCCCTCCGCCCTGTCCTTCGAAAGCACTTTCCCGGCAGGCCTGAGTGGGCCCCTCCCGGGCCTCCTTGGGACCGAATCCCTCGTTTGGCTGGAGATCTAGGCTCACTCCACCCCTGGCCCTCCTGTATACCCCCAAGAAGCCCGGCTTGGGCAGGGAGGACCGAGCGCGGGCTGGGCCCAACTGGAGATAGTGGGACTACCTCTGGGGCCTCCCGCGCCCTCCTGGGGCCTGGGCAATTCTGATGGCGGGGAGGGGCTGAGGGGCTAGAAAGGGCACGTTCCAGTAGAGCCTCAGAGACATCCAGACCCATCAAAATGTGTATTTTTACCCCAGCCGTAATGAAATGGAATGATTCTGCACTCGCTCCTGCCGTGAGTCTTTATCATTCAATATTGAAACTTTTATTATTTTTATTGCTCGGTTTCAATTCTAGATGGTAGCTGAAAGGTCACGCGCTCTCTGGGAAGACACGTCCTCCTGCGCCCAGGGGGAGGGGGCTGGACCCCTAGCCAGGGACGGCGGACCACTCTCACCCCTCCTGGCCCAGCTCGGGTCGTGGCCCCCAAAGTCCTTCAAATGCAAGCGTAAGCACCACCCGTCCAGTCCTCGAGTGTTTATTTAGCTCTTACCGCGTGCTAGGCACCGAGTGGGGGAGACACCTCTCCCTCGGCTTCACGGAATGACGTCTGGAAACCTCCCTGCTCGGGCTCCAGGGGCTGTGGGGGTGGAGAGGGTGAGGCCGCAGGCGAGGGGGCAGCTGGCACACACGGGTGGGCTCCCGCTCTCTCTGGCACCTGCTGAGCCCTCCGCGCCGAGACCCCCCCAAGCTCGCCAGGCGCTGGTTTCTGCCAGCATCTGGGATCCCCCAGCACCGCGCGACCCCCAGCCCCTCCGGACCTGCAGGTGTGCCAGGTGGGGTACAGGACAGCCAGTTAATTAGAATTTCAGCTACAAAGGAACAGATTTTAGCATAAGTGCACCCTAATTACTGAATAGGCCATACCCCAGAAATCATTCATTCATAGCTAAAATTCACATTTAACTGGGTGGCCCGTATTTGCAGTTGCTATATCCGGTACCCCACCCCAAGGCTGCCAAGCAAAGGTGGGGGGGGTCAGGCCACTCTGCGGCCAGAGGCTCGGGGCCCAGGGCCAGGACACTGTCCCTCCCTGACCAGGGGCGGCTGATGGCCGGTCCAGCACCATCCCGGGGGACCCAGGAGACAGGGGGCCTGGGGCCAAGCTGGGGAAGGGGTGGGGCGGCAGACCCAGAGTGCTGTGGCTATAAATGCTCCTGGGACACAGCGGGATGATTCTGCTGGAAATCACAAAAAAAGAGGCCCATGGTGCTTACAGTCACGGAGGAGCTTCTAGTCACTGTGCAGATGAGGTACCCCAAGAAGAAAGCAGCGAACTTGGGAGCCCCCTCCTGCAGCCGAGGACTTTAGGGTTGGGGGAGGGTGTGCCGGGGCCAGGTGACAGCGCAGGATGCTCAGGCAGGGCAGGCATGACTGGGAGTGAGGCGCCCGTTGCCAGAGGCATCCTAGCCCAGGCAGAGGCGCAGACCCGGCCTGCCATGAGGACCACCACCTGCAGAGCCCGCCCAGGGAGGCAGCGCCCCAGGGAGGCAGTGCCCCAGGGCCCGGTCTCCAGGCAGCAGCGTCTGGGCCGGGCTCCCTGGCAATGGAGGATGCTCTGGCTCCCAGCTCGCAGCTGCCACGTGGCACTGGCTCGTCCCCCTACGGCAGGGGACAGAGGCGTGAGAAGGGACAGGCACAGGCCCCTCGGCCACCATCGTCCTGGGCGCCCCATCCTCCCAGAGGCGGGCTTGCAGAGGCTGGGGAGGCTGAGACGGACGCGTGGACCCCCCTCGAGGTGCGCTCCCCTCGGGCTCTGGGAGCTGCTGAGGGCCCCTGGGGGGTGGGGACCTCCCACCTGGCCCCGGAGGAGCACCTGCCACACCTGCTCAGTGCTTACCTGCTCCCTGGCCCCGCCCTGCAGCCCTCTGAGCCTCAGCGCCCCGGTTCCAGGTTGGTGGCACCATGCACTTGGCCACTGGGCGTTTCCTCAACACCCGCCTGGGGACAGGCAGCGCCCAGCGCCGCGGCACATCACGGCCCAGCTGCCCTCAGGGGACAGAGCAGGGCCTGTACAGGCAGGTGAGGACCGCAGGGAGAGGAGGGGTGGCCATGGGCCAGCAGGAGGGGCGTGCACCCCAAGGCCCTGGGGATTTGTGCCCTTGCTGGGCTGGGCTGGGGAGGGGGCAGCGCTAGGGAGCTGGCTGGAGCCCTTGGGGGCTGGGGCAGTGTGGCTGGTGGGCTGGGGGGCAGTTGGTGGGGAGAGGTGGGAGCCAGTGCCTGCAGCCAGGGGCCATCAGCCTGGAGAGGCTGTGGTCTTGGCCTGGAGCCTTGGGAGGGAAGAGAATGGGTGGGTGGGGACGACACGGTCAGTAGGAGCAGGAGGGAGACCCCGCTGACAGCGGGGTGAAGGGCCGCCGGGGTGGACGGCAGCGTTTAAGGCAGAGCAGGGG
>PVIY010052895.1:0-14968 GCA_004026745.1 Myrmecophaga tridactyla | reverse complement strand
CTACACATAGTCTTATTGGGTTTCCCTTGTATGTGATGGATTGCTTTTCTCTTGCTGCTTTCAAGATCCTCTCTTTCTCTTTGACCTCTGACATTCTGACTAGTAAGTGTCTTGGAGAACGTCTATTTGGATCTATTCTCTTTGGGGTACGCTGCACTTCTTGGATCTGTAATTTTAGGTCTTTCATAAGAGTTGGGAAGTTTTCAGTGATAATTTCTTCCATGAGTTTTTCTCCTCCTTTCCCCTTCTCTTCTCCTTCTGGGACACCCACAACACGTATATTTGTGTGCTTCATATTATCATTCAGTTCCCTGAGTCCCTGCTCATATTTTTCCATTTTTAACTCTATAGTTTCTGTTTCTGGTCGGATTTCAGATGTTCCATCCTCCAGTTTACTAATCCTATCCTCTGTCTCTCGAAATCTACCATTGTATGTTTCCATTGTTTTTTTCATCTCTTCTACTATGTCTCATTCCCATAAGTTCTGTGATTTGCTTTTTCAGACTTCTCATTTCTTCTTTTTGTTCATTCCTTGCCTTCTTTATATCTTCCCTCAATTCATTGATTTGGTTTTTGATGAGGTTTTCCTTGTCTGTTCGTATATTCTGAATTAATTGTTTCAGCTCCTGTATCTCATTTGAACTATTGGTTTGTTCCTTTGACTGGGCCATATCTTCAATTTTCCTGGTGTGATTTGTTATTTTTTGCTGGCGTCTAGACATTTAATTACCTTAGTTAGTTTACTCTGGAGATTGCTTTCACTTCTCTTAACTAGAGTTTTCTTGCTAGATGAATTTATTGTCTATCTGTTCTTTGACCTTCAGTTCATCTTTTTCTGGACCTCTAGCTTAGGTTTTGTTTAACAGAGGATAATTTTTCAGTTCTTGTTTTCTTGTTTCTTGCCCTGCTTGTATGGTGCCTTTTCCCTCCTCACCCTTAGGAGGGTCTACATAGGTATTATAGACTCCAGCCAGGTTTTCCCATACTAAACTGGCCTCCTATCATGGGGAAGGAGTCACCTGCATCAGTTTTCCCTGAGGGTGAGACCCAGCAAGTTAAAAGACTTTCCTGTGAAGTCTCTGGGCTCTGTTTTTCTTATCCTGCCCAGTATATGGCACTTGTCTGCCTGCGGGTCCCACCAGCAAAAGATGTTGCAGCACCTTTAACTTTGGAAGACTCTCCCTGGTGGGAGTGTGGTGGAGACAGAGGAGAGGTTGTAGGCTGGTTTTAATGGCTTCAAATTGCCCAGCCTTGGGGTCTGAATTCCTTGAGGGAGGGATTCCACCTGAGTTGGGCTTCACCCCTCCCTTGGGGAAGGCACAGGTGGGAGACAGCCCTGAAAGCAGTCCATTTCTGCCTATGCCTGGGGCAGTTGCAGCCTGAGAAGTCCCGCTGCTGAATCCAGAGGCAGCCAAGCCTCCGTAGAAAGACAGCCACAAAAACCTCCATTTCCTCCCCTTTCCTCTTTTTCTGTTAGCCGAATGAGCGACCTCTGCCTTGACCAGGTTTAGAGTCTCTTTCCTTTCCCTCTGGGAAGCTGCCTGTGGGGGAGGGGCGCCGAGCGCTGGCTGCCGTGGCTTGGGGAACTCACAGTTCTGGGGAGGCTTGCAGCCGGTCTAGCTGGTCCAGACTAGGGTACGCTGTGTGTCCAGTCACTGACTTGGTTCCAGGAGCTGTTCTGTACTGTTTCTGGTTATTTAGTAGTTGTTCTGGAGGACGAACTAAAATGCGCACATTGTTAAGCCGCCATCTTGGCCCCTCCCCCCTGACCTGCATCCTTTTGCATATGGATATACAATTTTCTCAACAGTGCTTATTTAAGACCATGTTCTTTCCCTCACTGAGTAGACTTAGTACCCTTATTTAAACTGAATTGACCAATTAACACTTCTTGGCTTTAAAGCTTACTATAAAGCCAACATGGTCAAAACAGGATGGTACTGGCAATAAGACAGAAGTATAGACCAAAGGAATGAAATTGAGAGTGTGGAGATAGACCACCAAATCTATGGACAATTGATTTTTGTTAAGGCACCCAAATCCACTGAACTGGGACAGAATAATCTTTTCAATAAATGGGCATGGGTGAATTGGTTAGCAATAGCCAAAAGAATGAAAGAGGACCCATAAATACCTCATACCCTATTCAAAAATTAATTCAAAATAGATTAAAGACCTAAATGTAAGAGACAATACCATAAAACTTCTAGAAGAAAACGTAGGGAAACATATTCAAGACCTAGTAATAGGAGGCAGCTTCTTAAACATTATACCTAAAGCACAAGCACTAAAAGAAAAAAATAGATAAATGGGAATGCCTTAAGATCAAGAGCTTCTGTGCCTCAAAGGACTTTGTCAACAGGTGAATAGGCAGCCAACTCAATGGGAGAAAACATTTGGAAACCACATCACAGATAAAGGCTTGATATCCTGTATGCAGCTCAACTACAAAAGAACAAACAACCCAGTTATAAAATAGGCAGAAGACAGAAATAGACACTTTTCCTAAGAGCAAATGCAAATGTCTAAAAAAGTACATGAAGAGATGTTCATTTTCATTAGCCATAAGGGAAATGCAAATCAAGACAAAAATGAGACATCACCTCACACCTATAAGAATGGCTGCTATTGGGCAGGCCACCGTGGCTCAGCAGGCAGAGTTCTAGCCTGCCATACTGGAGACCCATGTTCGATTCCCAGTGCCTATCCAAGCAAAACAAAACAAAACAAAAATTAATGGCTGCTATTAAACAGGCAGAAAACTACAAATGTTGGAAAGGATGTGGAGAAATTGGAACACTTATTCACTGTTGGTGGTTATGTATAATGGTGCAGCAGCCATGGAAAACAGTTTGGTGATTATTCAGAAAACTAAATATTGAGTTGCCCTATGACCAGGCAATACCAATACTCAGTATATGCCCAGGAGAGCTGAAAACAGTTACACAAACAGACATTTGCACACCGATATTTATAGCAGCACTATTCACAAATGCCAAAAGATGGAAATAATCCAAATGCTCACCAACAGATGAGTGGATAAACAAAATGTGATACATACATACAAAGGAATATGATACAGTAGTTCGATGAAATGAGGACCCAAAGCATATGACAACATAGATGAACCTTGAGGACATAATGCTGAGTAAAGTAAGTCAGACAAAAGGACAGATACTATATGATTTCACTATATGACAGATACTATATGATGTGTTAAAGGAAACCTCAGAGGTTACACTGTAGAATTTAGCAGACCTAGAGGTACACAGAAGCTGGAGATGGGGGAAAGGCTACCCAATGCAGTTGAACTTAAATGTAAGGGGATGGTAACTAAATATTGGGATTTTAAGTAACATTGTGAATATGACTGTAAGGGGACGTATAGCACCATGTCTCCTACTGATTAAATCTACAATTACAACTAAGTTCTCACATGAATTATTTCAAAGGTTTGATATTGGACAAAGAGTCAATAGTAGAGGGGTATAGGGGGAAAACTAAAATTGCATGCTACGGCCAATAGTTAGCAAGATGATATAAACAGTACCACAGCACTACTAGGGGCAACTAATTGGGGAGGAGGGGCAAGTAATAAGGGGTAGTTTTGATTTGATAGTTCGTGACACTGTTTGTCAGTTCTTTGTTGCTATGGACCAGTGAAAATTGTCTAAAGATTGTACAACCAAGTGAGGATACTGTAAGGCATGGTTTATTTATTTTGGATATTATCCATGACGCCCAATAGATAGAGTTTGCTGAAGGGTACAGTGACTGAGAAGGGGAATGGTGAACTGTGATACATTCATATGATGGAATATGGTGCAGCTACTAAAAGACAGGATGTTGAGAGGCACACAATAAAATGAATAAACCCTGGGGACAATGTGCTGTGCAAAATAAACCAGAAACAAAAGAACAAATATACTATAGCCTCTTTCAGAAAATAATTATAAGAAATTTGAAGCCTAGATTGTAAGCCCTTATTCCAGCCAAACCTAGTATGAAGTAGTAAGTGTATTTCTAGATCCTAAGACACTGAGCTATATGTGTATCAGCTGTATTTCCATGGAACTTTGAGTAACCCTATGACATCTGAGACCCAGAAATGGAGTGCTGCAGCCCTGAAAGTTAGCATAGCTACCTACAATAATAGAATAACCAAAAGAGAGATAAAGCCTCAATTAGAGATAAGCCAATTTGGCTGTGACTAAGGTAAATCAGAATACAGGGTAAAAGATGATAGCGTATGTACTCTAGACCTTCACTTACTGTATAATACCAAATGCAGAGGTCTAGAACCTAAATTTTCTGCCACACACAATCTAAGTCAACCTATCTGGATGGGGCATTAAAACAACCAAACTCCTGGAGTACATTTCAGGAACCAGGCCTTATAATCCTGTATAACTTAATGCAATACCCAGATACATCTCAGACTACAGTGGCCTGGTAATTAAAAAATACTGGTAGAGACCCTTCAGGATCTGAAGGAAAAAATACGGAACTATTGAACTTTCCCATCTGAGAAACTCTGGGTACACTCTCAACCATTGGGGAGTCACAGAAAAATAGGCCAAACCCTTGATTTTGAGACTAGCCCTTATGAAACATATTCCTATAATGGAGAAACCAAGACTACCTGTAGTTATGCCTAAGAGTTGCTTCCAGGAAACCTCTTTTGTTAATCAGATGTGGCCTCTCTCTCTCACAAAGCCCAACCCTGCAAGGAAAATCATTACCCTCCCCTCTAGGTGGCACATGACATCCAGGGGTGAAAGTCTCTCTGACAATGTGGAACACGACTCCCGGGATGAGTCTGGCCCTGGCATGGTGGGATCGCCAATGCCTTCCTGACCAAAATGGGGAAAAGAATTGTAATAAAATGAGGCATCAGTGGCTAAGAGAGAGCAGATAGAGTCAAGAGGCTATTGGGGAGGCTACTCTTATGCAAGCATCAGTTAATAGTGTTAATTGCCATGGCTTGCTAAACCCCAATCAACATCACTCCTGTTGAAACTTAAGGGCTATGGCAAGATGGCAGCTTAGTGAAGTGTGGAATCTAATTCTGACTACTGAAAATAGGCTCCCAGCTCAGATAAACTTAGAATAAGAGCTAAAGGTAACAGGAGTTTTTGCCCTGGCAGAGAGAGGGCAGGGCTGATGGAAAACAGAGGCTTTTTGAGTCAGACAGCAGGAAATACTTGAAAAGTGCTGGACCCTTAAAAAAGGGGCCACATAGAGCCTCAAGATATGTAGACCAATGTTCCAACTTAAGCTCTTGATTAACAAACCTGAGGCATGGGGATCCTACTCTGAAAAAGATTTTTTGGCTTTGTTTCTACTACTTAACAGCTCATTAGGTAGAACTGCAAGGCTTCACAGATTCCAACTGCTCCAGGCAGAATTGAGCTTGTCTGAGATACAAAGAGGCTGGTCAGGTGAAAGGAGTTAATTCCCTGGAGGCTGTGCCTTCCCCAGGAGAGGGGTGGGGCCCAGCTCAGGTGGAATCCCTCTCTCAAGGAATTCAGATCCCAGGGACTAGAAAACTGAAGCAATTAAAGCCATCCTACAACCTCTCCTCTGTCTCAACCACATCCCCAGCTGGGACAGTCTGCTGAAGTTAAAGGCACCACATTACTTTATGCTAGTGGGAAGCCACAGGCAGACAAGCACCACATACTGGGCAGGATAGGAAAAACACAGAGCCTAGAGGCTTCATAGGAAAGTCTGTCAACCTGCTGGGTCTCACCCTCAGGGAAAACTGATGCAGGTGACTCTTTCCTCCTGAGAGGAGGCCAGTCCAGTTTGGGAAAATCTGACTGAGGACTATAATATCTGAGTAGACCCTCCTAAAAAAAAGGCTCCATATAGGCAGGTCAAGAAACAGAAAAACAAGAACTGAAAAATTCTATATCAGTTAAACAAAACCTATGCTAGAGGACTAGAATAAGCTGAACTAAATGTCAAAGAACAGATAAAGAACAAAGCCATACAGCAAGAAAATCCTGGGTAAAAGAGTGAAAACAATCTCTAGAAAAAACTAATTGAGGGAATCAAATGCCTGGATGTCAGCAAAAAATAATGAATCATACTAGGAAAATCAAAGATATGTCCCAGTCAAAGGAACAAACCAACAATTCAAATAAGATCCAGGAGTTGAAACAACTAATTCAGGATGTTCGAACAGACATGGAAAATCTCATCAAAAATCAAATCAATGAGTTGAGGGAGAATACAAAAAAGGCAATGAGTGAACAAAAAAGAAGAAGTCAAAAGTTTGAAAAAACAAATCACAGAATTTATGGAAATGAAAGGCACAGTAGAAGAGATGAAAAAAACAATGGAAACCTACTATGATAGATTTGAAGAGGCAGAAGAAAGGATTAGTGAACTGGAGGATTGGACATTGGAAATCTACACATAAAAGAAAATATAGGGAAAAGAATGGAAAAATATGAGTAAGGGCTCAGGAATTGAATGACAACATGAAGCACATGAATATACGTGTTGTGGGTGTCCCAGAAGGAGGAGAGAAGGGAAAAGGAGGAGAAAGACTAATGAGGAAATAATCACCAAAAATTTCCCATCTCTTATGAAAGACTTAAGGTTACAGATCCAAGAAGTGTAGCATACCCCAAACAGATCCAAATAGACATGCTCCAAAACACTTACTAATCAGACTGTCAGATGTCAAGGAGAAAGAATTTTGAAAGCAACAAGAGAAAAGCAATCCATCACAAAAAGAGAAGCCCAATAAGACTATGTGTGGATGTTCTAGTTTGCTAGCTGCTGGAATGCAATATACCAGAAACAGAATGGCTGCTAGTTTACAATTCTAAGGCCAAGAAAATGTCTCAATTAAAGCAAGTCTATAGAAATGCCCAATCTAAGGCATCTAGGGAAAGATACCTTGGTTCAAGAAGGCCGATGAAGTTCAGGGTCGCTTTCTCTCAAGTGAGAAGGTGCATGGTGAACAAAGTCAGGGTTTCTCTCTTTTTTGTTCACTCATTGCCTGTTTTGTATTCTCCCTCAACTCACAACTTCTGTGTGAGACCAAAGGGAGAGGTGTTTATTTGGTGCAAAATTTATATTATGTGTAGGGCATTACCTAATTTAATTTAGTTGAATACTGTAAAGACATGGAATCTTGAATAGGGGATGAGATTTTGTTGGTTTGTCCAAGTTAGTGTGATGCCCCGATAAATCCCAGAGTGATTTGGGCAGTAAATAAAGAAGTATTTGCAAAATCCCCATGGCGCAATGGGGAGAAAGGGGAGAAATATTCAACTTCCCCATTTTGAGAATTCCTGATATTCTCACATGCGGTGAGGACAACCAAATCAATAGGCCGAGCTCTCGATCTTGGGGTTTGTCCCTATGAAGCTTATCCCTGCAAAGAATAAGCTAAGCCTACTTAAAATTAGGCCTAAAAGTCACCCCCAGAGAACATCTTGTTGCTCAGATGTGGCCTCTCTCTTTCTAAGCCAACATGGCAAGTGAACTCACTGCCCTCCCCCTCTCTACTTGGGACATGACTCCCAGGGGTATAAACCTCCCTGGCAACATGGGACAGAAATCCTGGGATGAGCTGGGACTCGGCATCAAGGGATTAAGAAAAGCTTCTTGACCAAAAAGGGGAAGAGAGAAATGAGATAAAGTGTTAGTGGCTGAGAGATTTCAAACAGAGTTGAGAGGTTATCCTGGAGGTTATTCTTATGCATTGTATAGATATCCCTTTTTAGTTTACGGTGTATTGGAGTGGCTAGAGGGAAGTATCTGAAACTGTAGAGCTGTGTTCCAATAGTCTTGTTTCTTGATGATGATTCCATAATGATACAGCTTTTACAATGTGACTGTGTGATTGTAAAAACCTTGTGTCTGATGCTCCTTTCATCTAGCATATGGACAGATGAATAAAAACTATGGATAAAAAATAAACAAAGAATAGGGGGAACAAAGGTTAAAATAAATTGAGTAGATTGAAATACTAGTGGTCAATGAGAGAGAGGGGTAAGGGTTATGGTATGTGCGAGTTTTTTCTTCTTTTGCTGGAGTGAGGCAAATGTTCAAAAAAATGATCATGTTGATGAATAAACAACTATGTGATGATATTGTGAGCCAATCATTGCACACCATGCATAGACTGTTTATATGTCAAGAATGTTTGTATGTTTGTTTGTTAAGGTTTGACAATAAAAATATTTAAAAAAAAAAAAGAAAGAAAAAATTCTATTTAGCAAGCAGAATAACCATACCTGGATGTACAGAGCCTCATTTAAGTAAGAAATTTAGTTAGCAGTAGGATGTATGACTCGACAGGATCTGATGAAATAAAAAGGAGAAAAATGTTTTAGTATTTCATTGAGGATAAGTTGTTATCGAAGTGTAAATCAGAAAAATAATCTCTGCTACTCTCTACTAGGCAACATGTCCACACCCTTAGAGAAGAGAGATTCCACAGGCCCACAGACCATGTGAAATGTGGGTGACACTGCAAAATCCTAAATATAATTAATATACATCTAGACTGTTAATCCACAAACCCTCAATATAACTCTGTGTTCTAGTTTGCTAGCTGATAGAATGCAGTATAGCAGAAACGGAATGGCTTTTAAAAGGGGAATTTATTAAGTCGCTAGTTTACAGTTCTAAGGCTGGGGAAATGTTCCAATTAAAGCAAGTCTATAAATATGTCCAAATTAAGGCACCAAGAAGAGGTTACCTCCACTCAAGAAAGGCCAATGAAGTTCAGAGTTTCTCTCTCAACTGGAAAGGCACATGGCGAACATGCCATCTGCTAACTTCCTCTCCAGGCTTCTTGTTTCCATGAAGAGCTCCCTGTGGACATAGTCCTTCTTCATCTTCTTCATCTCTGGTGGCATGGGCTCTGTCTTTCATCATTTTCGTGGCTCTAAAAAAGGGACTCTCTACAAAATGTTTCCTCTATTAAAGGATTCCAGTCAAGGCCTACCTGGAATGGGCGGAGTCACATCTCCCTCTAATCAAAAGTTAACGCCCACAATCAGGAGAGTCACATCTCCATGGGAAAAATCAAAAAGCTCCTAGCCATCAATATTGAATGAAGATAAGGGACATGGCTTTTCTAGGGTCTACCACAGATTAAAACTGGCACACTCTCCAAATAAGAAAACCTCATTCCCTGACTATAGAGGTGAAAGAACAGATCCACAAGTTATTGATTGTATTAGAATTTTGGTTGAAAATTTGTAGAAAATTAGAAAACAAAACAAAAGGGATCACAGAAGAACTATGTATCAGCACAATATTAAAGAAATCTTTCAAAAATGAATCATCCGGATGTTTCATCTGTATCAGCTGGATATTTAGTGGACAAAATCTGAATAAATTCTGAAGGAAAATATCATCTTTCACAGGCAAAGAACAATGTATTTACCCAAACAGGGCTCCAGCTTTCCTTAGGAACAGATTAAAATGGCCTGGCTAAAAAGTGGGATATAAAGTAGAACAAACCCACATACTTTGTTCAGAAAGTGAACAAAATAAACCCCAGTATCAAAAAAAAAAAAACCTTAAGATCACCTGGGGCTCGAATTGAGACTCTATAAAAATTTCATGCACTAAGTTTGCTTTCCTAGAACCTATAAATTCCAGATGGTTCCTAGGCCAGATAAATCCTGAAACTCAGAGGGATCAGCTTCTCCAAGATTATCAACTAATTACATCCCCTTATCCTTTAGTGTCGACATCCCTTCTCAACATTATAAAGTCAGAACTGCACTGCCTAAAGATCCCTATAGATTGGGAGAAGGATCAAAGGAGAAGGAAATAAGATTTAACAAACAAGCATGACTGCTGAGTCATTATACCGATATTTCTTAGCCGCCAGTGTTTTGGAGCAGCTAGAAGGAAAAATCTGAAATAGTGGAATGGTAACAAAATAACAAACTCTGAAATCTGTTCTGTAACTACATGTTGAAGTGTACTTTGAGAATTATTGCTTTTTCCTTTTTTCATATTTCACAATAAAAAAGTTTTAAAAAATGAATTGATGATAGATATGAGAGTTTATTACTGATCTCTCAATTCTATTCCATTGGTCTACATGTCTATCCTGTGCCAATACATTGCACGTTTGACTATTGTATTTTGTAATAAGTTTTAAAATTCAAAATGTGAGCCCTTTAACTACATTCTTCTTAATCAGTCATTCTTTATCAAGATGCTTTGGGCTATTTGAGGCCCTTTACACTTCCATATAAATTTGATGATTGGCTTTTCCACTTTCTGCAAAGAAGGCTGTGGAATTTTGACAGAGACTGTGTTGAATCTGTAAATTTCTTTGGGTAGAATTAGCATCTTAATGATATTTAGTCTTCTAATCCATGAATACAGAATGTCCTTCCTTTTATGTGGGTCTTTGTTGATTGCTTTACCAATATTTTATAGCTTTCTTTGTACAAATTCTTTACACCCTTCATTGAATTTATTTCTATATATTTGATTCTTTTAGTTGCTATTATAAATGGAAATATTTTTCTTGATTTACTGTAGGTTTTTCAAATATGCCCTTTATCATGTTGAGGAAGTTTATTTGCTAGTATATGATACATTTTTATCATTTGGTTGTTTAAAAAACATTTTTTATTGTGAAATATATAGAGAAAAAAGCAGTAAATTTCAAGGCACATTGTAAAAAGTAGCTATAGAACAGATTTCAGAGTTTGGTATGGGTTACAGTTCCACAATTTTATATTTTTCCTTCTAGCTGTTCTAAGACATTGGAGGCTGAAAAGAGATATCAATATAATGATTCAGCACTCATACTCATTTATTAAATCCTATCTTCTCTGTTATAATTACTTCTTCTCCTTTGATCCTTCCCCCAATCTTCAGGGGTATTTGGGCTATGCCCATTCTAACTTTTTCATATTGGAAAGGGGTATCGATAATATGGGATAAAGGGATGGAACTAGTTGATGTTCTTGGAGAGGTTGGTCCCCCTGGGTTTCAGAATTTATCTGGCCAAGAACTTTTTGGAGGTTTTAGGTTTCTGGAAAGTAATTTTAGTGTATGACACTTTGTAAAATCTCAGATAGAACCCTAGGGGTTCTTTGGGGCTAATAGGAATGGTTTTGCTTGGGGTCTGGCAAACCATGGCAATTAGCAACATCTAGCTGAAGCTTGCATAAGAGTAGCTTCCAGAACTCTCTTAGCCACTGATACATTATTTGTTACATTTCTTTTCCCCCTTTTTGTCAGGATGGCATTGTTGATCCCATGTTGTCAGGGCAGGACTCATCCCTGGGAGTCATGTCCCACATTGCCAGGGAGACTTTCACCACTGGATGTCATGTCCCATGTAACAGGGTGGGTAATGATTTTCCTTGCAGATTTGGGCTTAGGGAGAGAGAGGCCACACCTGAGCAACAAAAGAAGCTTTCTGGAAGTAACTCTTAGGCATAACTATAGGTAGGCTTAGCTTCTTCGCTACAGAACTAGGCTTCACAAGAGTAAGCCTCAAGATCAAGGATTGGCTTATTGACTTGAGAGTCCTTAATGTTTGAGACAGTATCAAGGATTTCCCCAGTGGTAAAGCTTAATAGTTCCATATTGTTTCTCCAGTCCCTCGAGGGACTTTGCCAATACTTTTTAATTATCTGTCCAACATTCTCTGGGATGTATCCAGGTATTATATTAAGCTATACCAAAGTACAGGTCCTGTTCCCCTTCTGGGCTCCATGTGTTTGAGTTGTTTAAATGAACTATCCAGACATGTTGAATTAAATTATGTGCTACAGAAAATTTAGGTTTTGGCCAAAATAAAGTTCTCTTCCTTTGGTCTCATACAGTAGGCGAAGTTATAAAACACAGACAATGTCATCCTTACTCCTGTATTTTGATTTACCTTAGTCCCAAGCCGATCGGCTTTGTTCCTATCTCTAATTGAAACCTGATCTCTTTTTTGGTTTCTGTAACAGCTGTTGTACGTAGCAATGCTGACTTTCAGAGCTGCATAACTCCAACTTTGAATCTTGGGTGTCTCACAGGTACCCAAAGTTCCAGGGAGATACCAGGTTATATATATACAGCACAGCATCTCAAAATCTAAAGTAACATTTACAGCTCTGGACTATATGTGACTGCTTTAAGAGTCTACAATCTAGGCCCCAATTTTTTAATAAATATTTTCTAAAAAAAAACCATACAATATTTATTCTTTTGTTTCTGGCTTATTTTGTACCACATAATGTCTTCATAACATTGCATGCCTCACAACTTCATTCCTTTCTGTGGCTGCAAAAAATTCCATCATATGTATACACCACAGTTTGCCATTCTACTTCTCAAAGTATCTTTCAGTCGGCTTCATCCATTGGGCATCACGTATAATGTCCAAAGTCGACAATCAATGCTCACGTTATTTTCACTTAGTTGTACAATCATCAGTACTCTCAATTTTCATTGATCAGAAGAGAAAAATAATCAATAAACACTCTGAGAAAATTCAAACCTCCCCTTAATGCTTGTCCTTTCCCCTAATTATTAATATTATTAATCCTTCCCCAATTATTTACCCCTGGTATTGCTGTGCTTCTATTGATATCTTCCTGTTAAATATTGACCACAGCATGCAATAGTAGCTTTTACCCCATACCTCTTTATTATTGATACTTTGTACAAGATTCATACCTTTGAAATAGTTCATGCAAAAACTTCATATTTGTATTAATCGGTGGGATACACCTGGCTCGACACAACCCCTTTCAATCATGTTCACCTTTAATATGGCAACATTACTTATAAACCCACTAATGAACTACTTTCACTTCTATCCATTCCCTTACATTTAAGTTCAACCTCATTAGTTAACCATCTCCAGCTTCTGTGTATCTATACATCCCTTATATTCTATATTATAAGCCTGAGTTTATCTTTACCAAGATCATAATAGAAAAATCATACAGTATCTGTCCTTTTGCCTCTGGCTTGTTTCACTCAGCATTATGTCCTCAAGATTCATCCATGTTATTGTATGCTTCAGGACCTCATTTCATCTTATTGCTGCATAATATTCCATTGTGTGTAAATACCACACTGTGCTGGTTTGAAAGGAAGTATGCCCCCTAAGAAAAGCCATGTTTTGATATAAAACCCATTCCTTAAAGGAAGAATAATCTGTATTCAATACCGTATGTTTGAAACTGTAATGAGATCATCTCGCTGAATGATGTGATTTAGTTAAGAATGGTTGTTAAACTGGATTAGGGGATGATATGTCTCCACCCATTTGAGTGGGTCTTGATTAGTTTCTGAAGTCCTATAAAAGAGGAAACATTTTGGAGAATGAGAGACTTCGGAGAGAGCAGAGAATGCTGCAGTACCACGAAGCAGAGAGTCCACCAGCCAGTGACCTTTGGAGATGAAGAAGGGAAACGCCTCCCGGAGAGCTTCATGAAACCGGAAGCCAGGAGAGAAAGCTAGCCGTATTCGCCATGTGCCCTTCCAACTGAGAGAGAAGTCCTGACTGTGTTCGCCATGTGCCTTTCCAGATGAGAGAGAAACCCTGAACTTCATCGGCCTTCTTGAACCAAGGTATCTTTCCCTGGATGCCTTTGATTGGACATTTCTATAGACTTGTTGTAATTGGGACGTTTTCTCGACCTTAGAACTGTAAACTTGAGACTCATTAAATTTCCCCTTTTAAAAGCCATTCTATTTCTGGTATATTGCATTCCGGCAGCTAGCAAACTAGAACACACACTTTATTTATCCACTGATCTATTGATGGGCACTTAGATTGTTTCCATCTTTTGGCAATTGTGAATGATGCTGCTATGAACTTCATTGTGCAAATCTGTTTGTTTCACTACTTTCAGCTCTTCAGGGTATATTCTGAGTAGTCCTATTGCTGGGTTGTAGGGCAACTCGGTATTTAGTTTTATAAGGAACTGCCAGACTGTCTTCCGTAGTGGCTGTACCATTATATATTCCCACCATCAATGAATAAGTGTTTCCATTTCTCTACATCCTCTCCAACATTTGTAATTTCCATTTTGCTTAATAGCAGTCATTCTTATAGGTGTGAGGTGGTATCTCATTGTAGTCTTGATCTGCATTTCCTTTATAGCTAATGAAAATGAGCATCCCATCATGCGCTTTTTAGCCACCTATATATGCTCTCTGGAAAAATGTCTATTCATATCTTTAGCCCATTTTATAATTGGGTTAGTTGTTCTTTCATTGTTGAATTGTATGGATTCTTTGTGTATACAGGAAAACAAACTTTTGTTCAATATGTGGCTCCCATATATTTTCTCCGAGTTGACTGCCTCCTCACCTTTTTGACAAACTCCTTTGAGGCACAGAACCATTTGATTTTGAGGAATTCCCATTTATCTATTTTTTCTTTCATTGCTTGTGCTTTGGGTATAAAGTTTAGGAAGCTACCTCCTATTAATAGGTCTTGAAGATGTTCCCCTATATTTTCTTCTAGGAGCTATATGGTACTGGCTCTTATATTTAGGTTCTTGATCCGCTTTGAGCTAATTTTTGTTTAGGGTGTAAGGTAAGGATCCACTTTCATTCTTTTGGCTATTGATATCCAGTTCTCCCATGCCCATTTATTGAAAAGACTCTTCTGACCCAGTTCAGTGGATTTGGGGGCCTTGTCAAAGATCAATTGACCACAGATTTGGTGGTCTATTTCTGCACTCTCAATTTGAGTCCATTGGTCAATACTTCTATCTTTATGCCAGTACCATGGTGTTTTGACCACTGTGGCTTTGTAGTTTTTTTGTTTTGTTTTTATAAACTTTTTTATTAATTAAAAAACTTAACAAAAGAACATTAAGATATCATTCCATTCTACATATACAATCAGTAATTCTTAATATTATCACATAGTTGCATGCTCATCATTTCTTAGAACATTTGCATCGATTTAGAAAAAGAAATAAAAAGACATCAGAAAAAGAAATAAAAC
>PVIY010052894.1:0-14963 GCA_004026745.1 Myrmecophaga tridactyla | reverse complement strand
GGTATGTATAATCTTTTTTTCTCTATTATTGTTTTATTTCTTTTTCTGATGTCTTTTTATTTCTTTCTCTAAATCGATGCAAATGTTCTAAGAAATGATGAATATGCAACTATATGATAATATTAAGAATTACTGATTGTATATGTAGAATGGAATGATATATTAATGTTCTTTTGTTAAGTTTTTTAATTAATAAAAAAGTTTAAAAAAAAAAAAAAGAGTGTGAGGCAAAAGGAGATTTGACACTTCAACAGGTAGGAATAGAAGGGAACTTCCTCAACATGATAAAGGGAACATATGAAAAACTCACAGCTAACATCATCCTCAATGGGGAAAGACTGAAAGCTTTCCTTCTAAGACCAAGAACAAGACAAGGATGCTCACTGTCACCACTGTTATTCAACACTGTTCTGGACATTCTAGCCAGAGAAATTAGAAAAGAAAAATAAAATGCATCTAAACTAGAAAGGAAAAAGTAAAACTTTCACTGTTTGCAGATGACATATGTTGAAAATCCCCCAAAATCTACTACAAAGCTACTAGAGCTAATAAATGAGTATAGCAAAGGGGCAGAGTACAAGATCAACACCCCAAAATTAGCAGTGCTTCTTTCTGTATTTAGTGATGAGAAATCTGAGGAGGAAATCAGGAAAAAAATTCCATTTACAACAGCAACGAAAATAATCAAATATTTAGGAATAAATTTAACTAAGGACACAAAAGACCTATACGCAGAAAACTACAAGAAATTACTAAAAGAAATCATGGAAGACTTAAATAAATGGAAAGGCATACCATGTTCATGAACTGGAAGACTAATTATAGTTACAATGTTAATTCTACCCAAATTCCTTTGTAGATTCAATGCAATACCAATTAAAATGCCAACAATTTACTTTGAAGAAACAGAAAAACCAATAACCAAATTTAGTTGGAAGGGCATGGTGCCCCAAATAACTAAAAATATCTTAAGAAAAATGAAGTGGGAGGTTTCACACTACCTGACTTTAAAGCATTTTGGAGAGAGTCCCTTTTTAGAATGATGAGATAGCCACAAGAATGACAAGAGCCCAGGTAGCCAGAGACCTTTGGAGATGAAGAAGGAAAAGGTCTCCCAGGGGAGCCTCATGGACAAGGAGAGAAAGCTAGCAGACATTGCCATGTTCACCATGTGTCTTTACAGTTGAAAGAGAAACCCTGAACTTCACTGGCCTTTCTTGAGGGAAGGTAACCTCCTGTTGGTGCTTTTATTTGGACATTTTTATAGACTTGCTTTAAATGGGACATTTTCATGGCCTTAGAACTGAAAATTAAGAAACTTAATAAATTCCCCCTTTTAAAAGCTGCCCATTTCTGGTATATCACACTCTGGCAGCTAGCAAACTAGAACAGATTTGAAGTGAGAAGTGAGGTACTACTGCGGTTTGCAAATATCAAACATGCTGAAATGGCTTTTTAAATGGATATGGGGAAGATTTTGGAAGAGGTGTGAGGAGCTTGATAGAGAAAGCCTAGAATGCTTTGAAGAGCAGAAATGTGGACTCTAAAGATACCTCTGACGAGGTTCTAGACAGAAATGAGGCGTGCACTATTGCAAACTAGAAGGCAGGCGAACCTTGTTTTAAAATGGCAGATAATCTGGCAAAATTGACTAGTAACTTTGTCTGGAAGGCAGATTTTAAAAGCCATGAACTTGGACATTTAGCAGAAGAGATTTCCAAATAAAACGTGGGGGCAGGCCACGGTGGCTCAGCAGGCAAGAATGCTTGCCTGCCAGGCCAGAGGACCCGGGTTCGATTCCCGGTGCCTGCCCATGTGAAAAAACAAAAAACAAAAAACCAAAAAACTCCCAAATAAAACGTGGAAGGTGCAGCCTGGTTTCTCCTCGCAGCTTATAGTGAAATGCAACAGGAAAGAGATAAGCTGAGAACCAAACTCTTGGGTACACAGAAACCAGAAACTGATGTTCTGGAAAATTCTGGGCTTCCAGGAAGGGAGATGCCAGAAAATAGTGCCCCATATGAGGAATTAACCAAATGTGTAACCAGTCAATCATTTCAGAAAAAGCCAGAATTGGACAAGGACTTATACAGGAAGAATTTGTGGAAACTCCTGTTGTCTGGTGGGCACAATCCTTGCTTGCTACACAGAAAGCCAACAGGAGTGCTGTGGGACCTGTGTAAACAGAGCCACTGCCAGTCTCGACTGGGGGGTCTCATAAAACGGACAATGGAAAGGTAAAATAACTTCAGAGGCAGAACTACGGAAGCAAAAGTCTAAAGTCAAGAAGCCTCGGGCCAGGAGAGTGGACCCACTGACGAAGCACGTGGAAAGGGTGAGTCTGCCCCAAAGGGTGGGCCTCCCACCTCATTGCAGTGGAAGAGTCATGCCGCCTCAGGCCTTGGAGAGAGTGGATGGAGTACACTCCTTAAGACTGAGGCAAGCCTGGCTGCCACCACATGGAGGGGTTGAGCAAGTGCCCCAGAAATGGCAGAGAGCCCATGAAGCCCCGATGCTTGGAGAGGGTTGAGCCGAGAAAAAGGTAGTCTCCCCAGTGTCTCCCAAGATGGCACTCTGTGATAGGCAGGACTCTGCGTAAGCCCTTGGAAACCGTGGGATTGCCACTTTCTAAAGCCCTGAAGATAAATGACTCTCAAACTTTGAAATCTAATGGACTTTGCCCTACAGGTTTTTGAAACTGCTTAGGTCCAGTGACCCTTGTGTGTTCCTTCTAATTTCTCCCTAAGGAAATGGGACTATGTTTCTAATGACTGTCCCTCCTTTGTATGTTGACAGCAAATAACTTGTTCTGAGTTTTACAGGTCCAGGGCCAGAGGATAATTTTGCCTTAGAACATACCACACCTGTAGCTCACTATGATGAGACTCTGTACTGGTTTTAACTTTGTATTGCTTTTGTATTGTTACTGAAATGCATTAAGGCCTTCTGATATTATTATAGGATGAATGTATTTTGTATATGGGAAAAACATGTCTTTTTTAGGAGTCCAGAGGGTGGAATGTACCAGTTTGAAAGGATTTATGGACCCTAGAAAATCCATGTTTTAATCCTAATCCATTTTGTGGGACCAACCCATTGCTTTTTTTTTACATGGGCAGGCACTGGGAATCGAACCCGGGTCCTCTGGCATGGCAGGCAAGCATTCTTGCCTGCTGAGCCACCGTGGCCCGCCCTAACCCATTGCTTTTAATCCCTATTCAATAATGTAGGTTAGAAACTTGATTAGATTAGCTCCACAGAGGTGTGACTCACCCAATTGTGGACATTAACTTTTGAATAGAGGACGATGTGCCTCCACCCATTCCAGGTAGGTGATGATTAGTTTTCTGGAATCCTTTTTTTTTTCCTGGGTGCATGGTCCAGGAATCAAACCTGCGTGGAGGGCAAGTATTCTACCACTGAACCACTAGTTTACTAGAATCATTTAAAAGAAGAAGCACTGGAGAGAGTCCCTTTTTAGAATGGCGAGATAGCCACAAGAACAAGAGCCCATGGAGCCAGAGACCTTTGGAGATGAAGAAGGAAAACATCCCTGGGGGAGCTTCATGAAACAAGAAGCCTGGAGAGAAAGCCAGGAGACATCGCCATGTTCGCCATGTGCTTTTCCAGTTGAGAAGGAAACCCTGAACTTCACTGGCCTTTCTTGAGGGGAGGTAACTTCTTGTTGGTGCCTTTATTTGGACATTTTTATAGACTTGCTTTAATTAGGACATTTTCATGGACTTAGAACTGTAAACTAGCAACTTACTAAATTTCCCCTTTTTAAAAGCCATTCCATTTCCGGTATATCATATTCCAGCAGTAGCAAACTAGAACATAGAGTAAGTAGATTTCTTTTAGTTGCAACCAAGAATCTTAAAATATGGACTGAGGCGTTTGAGTGACTTGGAGGGACAGACTGCATCATCCTAGAGAAAGTAGGCTAAAAGTAACCAGCTCCTCGATTCATCCTGTATTGGTTCAGCATCCTTCCCCCCACCTTGAGTTTTCATTTGAGAAACTAGGTTATACCTCTTTGCTGCCAGGTGAGCTCAAATCCCTTAACCAGTCAGATGTGACATAATGTACTGTGCTAGCTTTTTTGCTTTCTTTTTGGTTTGCTTTTTTAAAAAAGTATAACAATTGTATGTTTACAGAAAAAACATGTAGAAAGTACAGGTTTCCCATTTAACCCCATCTCACACACACATTTTGTCGGTTTGAAAGGATGTATGTACCCTAGAAAAGCCATGTTTTAATCTCTATCCAGTACTGTATGTTGGAAACTAATTAGATTATTTACATGGAAATGTGACTCAATCAGTGTAGGTATTAAATTTGATTTACTAGAAACATGTCTCTACCCATTCTATGGCCTTGATTGGTTTTACTGGAATCCTTTAAAAGAAGAAGCACTTTGGAAAAAGCTAGAGAACAACAAGAGAGAAAGCTACAAGAATGTGAGAGAGCAGAGAATGCCACAGTACCACAAAGCAGAAAGTCCACCAGCCAGTGACTTTTGGAAGTGAAGAAGAAAAATGTCTCCCGGGAGCTGGAGAAGAAGCTAGCAGACGATGCCATGTTCGCCATGTGCCCTTCCAGGTGAGAAAGGAACCCTGACCATGTTCACCATGTGCCATTCCAGATGAGAGAGAAACTCTGACCGTGTTCACCATGTGTCTTTCCACTTGAGAGAGAAACCCTGAACTTCATAGGCCTTCGTGAACCAAGGTATCTTTCCCTGGATGCCTAAGATTGGGCATTTCTATAGACTTGTTTTAACTGGGACATTTTCTCGGCCTTAGAACTGTAAACTAGCAATTTATTAAATTCCCCTTTTTAAAAGCAATTCAATTTCCGGTATATTGCATTTGGGCAGCTAGCAAACTAAAACACCTATTATTAACATTTTGGCATTAGTGTGTGGTTCTTTCACTACAATTGATAAAACAGTATTATTATATATATAATGCTATTATTTTTAGCCCACGGCTACATTAAAGTTCACTCTGTATTTTAGAGTTCTATGTGATTTTTTTAAAAAATATTTTTATCAAGAAATCTTTACACATAGACAGTCCATACATGGTATACAATCAATGGCTCACAATATCATCACATAGTTGTGCATTCATCACCACGATCATTCTTAGAACATTTGCATCACTACAGAAAAAGGAAAAAAAACACAAAACCTCATATATCCCATATCCTTTACTCCTTCTCAATAACCACTAGTATTTTCATCTACCCAATTTTTTTACCCTTTATTCCCCACTATTATTTATTTCCTATCTTTATTTTTTACTCATCTGTCCATACCCTGCACAAAAGGAGCATCAGACACAAGGTTTTCACAATCATATGGTCACACTGTAAAAGCCATATAGTTATACAATTGTCTTCAAGAATCAAGGCTACTGGAACACAGCTCAACAGGTTCACGTACTTCCCTCTAGCTACTCTGTGCTGGTTTGAAAGGATGCATGCACCCTAGAAAAGCTATGCTTTTATCTTAATCTCACTTTGTAAAGACAGTCATTTCTTCTAATCCCAATTCAGCAGTGTATGTTTGGAAACTTTTTTTAGATTTTGTCCATGGAGATCTGACTCAATCAGGTGTGGGTATTAAACTTGATTAAGTGGAGATATGTCTCCACCCATTCCAAGTGGGTCTTGATTTCTTTCCTGGAATCCTTTAAAAGAGGAAGCATTTTGGAGAAAGTTTCAAAACAACATAGCTGTGAGAAGCGAAGTCCAACAGCCCATGACCTTTGGAGATGAAGAAGGAAAATGCCTCCCGGGGAGCTTCATGAAACATGAGGCTTGAAGAGAAAGCCAGCAGATGCCACCATGTCCACTATGTGCATTTCCAAATGAGAGAGAAGCCCTGGCCATGTTTGCCATGTGCCTTTCTACTTGAAAGAGAAACCCTGGACTTCATTGGCCTTCTTGAATCAAGGTATCTTTCCCTAGGTGCCTTAGATTGGACATTTCTATAGATTTGCTTTAATTGGAACATTTTCATTGTCTCAGAACTATAAACTAGCAACTTATTAAATCCCCTTTTTAAAAGTCATTCTGTTTCTGGTATATTGCATTCTGGCAGCTAACAAACTAGAACACACTAAACTAAAAAGGGCTATCTATATAATGCATAAGAATAACCTCCAGGATAACTTCTCAGCTTTGTTTAACTCTCTCAGCCACTGAGACTTTTTTTTGTCTCATTTATCTCTTCCCTCTCTTGGTCAAGAAGGCTTTCTCAATCCCTTGATGCTGGGTCCTGGCTCATCCTGGGATTTCTGTCCCATGTTGCCAGAGAGATTTACACCCCTGGGAGTTATGTCCCGCCCACATGGCGGGGGTGGGGGCAATGAGCTCACCTGCCAAGTTGGCTTAGACAGAGAGGTCACATGTAAGTAACAAAAGAGGTTCTCTGGGGGTGACTCTTGGCATAATTATCCGTAGGCTCAGCTTATCCTTTGCAGGACTTAATTTCATGGGGGCGAACTCCAAGATCAAATGCTTAGCCTATTGAATCTGCTCAAATTACTCTGCAATATTTCGGACATCAAACTAACCTGTACAAACCAACAGGATCTCACATCCTATTCAAGATTCCATGTAATTATGGTGTTCAAATAAACTGATCACATAAGTTAAATTAGATAATGTGCTACCTAAAATATAAATTTTGCACCAAATAAACACCTCTACCTTTGGTTTCACACAGAAGTTGAAGTTTTAAAATATGGGCCATATCATCCTTCACCCAGCATTACGATGTACCTTAGTCCTATCCAAACAGCTTCATTCGTATCTCTAGTTGAAGTCTGATCACTTTTCCAACTTTTTAACAGTTGCTGAATGGAGTAATGCTGACTTTCATAGCTTCAATACTCTACCTCTCAGTCTCAAATCCACACACATACCCGAAGTTTCAGGGAATGACCAGGTTATACATAAATAGTTCAGTATCTCAGAATTTAGAGATAACAGTTACAACTCCTGAATATATGTGACTGCTGTAAGAGCTTACAATCTAGGACCCTTTACAATAGGCCTCAACCTGATGATAACCCATGCTCTCAACTTCAATCCTCCAGGTTTGTGCATTATAGTTAGTCCATATGTGTGAGGCATGATAATATTTGTCTGTTTCCGCCATGTCATTGAATATATTTGTCCTTAAAGTTCATTCACCTAGTTGCATGCCTCACAACTTCATTCCTTCTACTAGCCTCACAGTCGTCCATTGTATGTAAACACCACAGTTCCCCTTTCCATTCCTCAGTTGTAACCTTAGGCCACCTCCATCCATTGCAGCCATCAACACTGATGTGCAAATGTTCATTCCCGTCAGCACAAATGGGATTTTTGTGATAGTTTACATACGACCTAAAATTTCCCCTTTTACCCCACTGTAAAAATACAACTCATTCACAAAGGGTTCCTCTATCACTACCATCCATTGCCAAAACTTTTCCATCGCCCCAAACAAAAACTCCATACCAATTAAACATTAACTCCGCATCTGCGTTAATTTTTACGCATTCATGTTCTCAAACAGAAGTGAGACAAAAAAATCTCTAAAAGGAATACTTTCTATCTTGAAGCACCTCTACGTTTCATAGCGCATCCATTCACAGACAAATGTGGAAAAGTGACTGGGCTTCCGGCTACACATCACAAAGAGCTTTAGAGGAAATGCTAAGAACATAATCTCTTCATATAGCCCACATAAATTACACTAATCTAAGGAAAGAAATCTTGCAACACAAAGAGAACGCCAACAAAAAAATTCCGTTTCCTTCCAAAGTCAACCACCAGCCAATCACCCTTTATCTTGCTAGTTTTATGTTTTCTTACCTTTTCTTCTTACAGTTTTGTTTTTTTCTGTGTGAAACTAAATGAAGCTATTTGTGTTAAATCTGCTCAATTCTATCTAAATTTGAAGACCTATGAATAGAAACAGTATGCAACTAAATTAGTCAGCAGCCACAAAGAACCCTGATGTTTGCCTTAATAGATAACTCAGAAAATTAATAATTTATTAGCAGAATATTTTTAAAAGGTCACCTTTCTTTAATATCTCAGATTACTATTTTAAAATTTCATCTGAAAAGAAGGTAAATAATAATTACTTTCTAATCAAAGACTATGTTATAAAAAGCAAACTACATCACGTTTTCCACCAGTTTATCTCTAAGGACAATTCTGAACAATTTTAAAAGTCACTTTTGATCATTGATATTTAGACAAAGAAAAGATTTCAATATTACAAATCTAGGCAACTTCGAGGTCAGTCCATGTATTTCTATAACAGCAGCAGTTTCTAGAGAATAGTTCTACCTAGACTCGATTAGTGCCTTTCCAGCTATGGGATATACTCTCCCTGACTATAAACTCCAACAGGGCAGGCACTGGAAGAATACTGATCCACTGCTGTGTTTTTAGTGCTGGGGGTGCCTAGCACATCATGGGTGATTAACAAATGTTTGGTGAATAAGTGAATAATGGGATCAGTAAGAAATTCAACTGCATGTCCCATTCTCAACTTGGATATAGAGTTAGGCGTAAGAATGTTACTAAGAAACTGCCGAGGCTGAACACGGAGAATGTAAAATTTCTACTTCTTAAATTCAACCTAAATTGACAAGTATTTTTAGCATGTACTCTGTGCCAGGCACTGGAAGAGGACCTGCTGACCCCCAAACAAGGACAACAGAACCCCCGCCTCCAAGGTGCACATCAGAGGGAGCTGGCAGCACCTGGGGGTCAGAGCCTGAGAAAAGTATCCAATCATGCATCAGGGAGGCTTGCCTTCTGCAAAGTTGTTAAAAGTAGGAGGAACGAGAAGAAAACCATGGAAAACTTAAGAAAATAGATTTATAAATGCAGTTTAGTATCCTAAGTAGCCATTAAAAGCTTACAGTAACATATGACCTATTAACCATAACATCGTTTCCACAGAAAAATACATTCTAACAAGATGCCACAGTTCCAGGGATAAGTGCCAACATCTCTTTTCCCATTAGAGCTTTATTCAGGCAGAGGTGGAAGGAAGAAACACAATGATGGGAAAGAAAGCAGGTTGGAAAAATATGGGAAGGAAAGATTGTTGGATGACATTCCCATATGTTATGGATTATTCAATTAGTCGAAGAAGGGAGTGGCTGCATCTTTATTTTTGAACCTCATAAGCTCAGATGAACCTTCCCATATCTGAATTCCACCTTACAGAAAGGTATTACTGGAACCTGCCTGAATGTATGATCACAGAAACTTAAAATCATTCATCAAATTATAGCAAATCCTATTAAAAAGCAGATCATTAATTAATAGGTTCAGATACCATCAAATCATGACCTCTCCCAACACACAGTTTTCTAAGAACTGCAAGCTCTTTTATCTATACATCCATCTATCCACCGAGCATCAATTATGAGCCAGAAAGCACATTAGCCTGAAGGAAAAATAAGGGCGAGGGTGGGGGTGGTTTACCATACCCTCAACTAGTAATACCAAGTAGTATTCTTTCTACTTCTCATCTTGACTCTTAATATCAAAGTTTAACTGAACGACTAATGAGTGGAATAGGAAAGGAAGATAAATTCTATAAATCCTATCCCACAGTAAATTAGGGTTAGGGCAGAAGTTAAAAAAGAGATTTAGCAAAAGCTGCTATTACTCAGAAATACACAGGTGCAGACCAAATGAGGTATCTGGTCACATCAAAAGTACTCAAAAAATACCACAAAGAGACCCACAAAGACCTAGAAGCACGGGGTGGGTGCCCCCATAATACCTCCTGAACTACATGAGACCCCTCACAAGCAGCCCACAGCTTCTCCTCCTCTCTCCTGGCTGGAATATTCCACTGTCCTAACACAAGGGGTGGATTAATGGCTAACTGTTTTGGGGCATGATGACTGCAAACATGGCTCCACAGTCACAAAACAGTTCAGATTTTGGCATTACAGAGGAGAAAATTACAAACATGGCCAGTTAGTGATTCTATTAGAGACTTCTTGAACTGAAGATAATCTTTCCGTTCTAGATTACCAAATAGCATGGTTACCTGCCTTCCTATATTAAGTGTGGTTATAGCACAAAGAACACAGGCTTTATGGTCAGATTAAACTCAGACTAAAATTGGTCACTGTCCTTCCTGGTCGCCTGGGGAGAGTAGCAATCCGTGCCTCAGTTTCCTCTCCTGAAGAATGAGGCTTCCCCTTGCCTCACAGGGCCACTGAGAGATAGGTGATAATCCACATAAAGTAACCAGCCTAGTAAATGATCTCTGTTTTTCATGGCAATCTGTCCATAACCCCTTCCACTCAACATATCCAGAAGCTAATCACACACTACACTCAGAATGTGTTAAAGAAAGCTTTAGCCTGTCAACTGCTCTGTCTGTGCTCAAAAAAAGCAAAGCTCTGCTAATACAAGCCTAAGTGAAATCTAAGAGGAAAGATTAACTCGGCACAAAACCATATGCTTTAAAGCCAAAAAGAAACAACTTCTATAAAACTGACATCACTGGCAAAGATAAGAGAGCATCTTTCCCCTGAATCACTGAAAATAAGGACAGTTTAGGAGGTCCAGGCCCATCCTCCAGGAAATGATAAAGAAACTGGTTTCCTCTGATGCCTCAACTGCACAGTTAAAAGCACGGAAAGAAACAGCCCTGCTCTCTACCAGGACTAAAACACAGTCCTGGAACCTGACAAGTTCTATGGGCTCTGGTCCTGTCTAGAGACAAATGAGGAGAGATGGATAGCAGATCCAAGATGTTTACTATTTTCAAACCCCTAGACAAGGGTTGGTCAGAACAGGTTTTGGAGAACTGGTTTTTGCCCTCATATCATAGGTGTGCCCAGCACCTTATCGTCACACAGGAAGCTGTTCCTAAACAAGTTTTTTGTTGTTGTTGTGTTTTGTTTATGCTGAGGACTCATGATTTCACAGAACGCTAAGGCAGATGGAGAGGCTGAAGAACAACGGGTCTATAGCCCACCTTACTGACGAGAAAACTAGTAGTCACAGAGCTGGTTAGTGACAGACCTCCTTCCACTACATTTCACCACCTCCTGGAAAGGTCAGCACGGCCGCTCTCCTTGGGTTGTTGCTGTCAGTGCCATTTGGAAATGTCTCAAAGGAGGCAAAGCAAAGACTAAATCAACTTGCTTTGGTTTATTTCTTTAAAAAAATGAAAGCCCCTGAAAGTTTGGGTTCTGAACTTTACTTAAAAACAAATTATATGAGAAATCTTTTAGAGGTGGTATAGTGTGAGGTAAAGCACAGCAATGAGAGTGAGGAGGAGACTTTGTTATTAATACCCTTTGCAATAGTGGACAAGTGTTTTGACCTTCCAGCATGAAATTCCATAGTTTTGGGGCAGGGAACAGTACTCTAGATGACCCCTGAGGGTTACCACTCTGTGGGTTCTACAAATCTACAGAAAAGCTTACTCAGTACTATTTTATTTAATCATTTTCACATTTTCTTTAATGCTGCTTGAATTATCTTTTCTTCTTCTTCTTTTTTTTGCATGGGCAGGCATCAGGAATTGAACCCGGGTCTCTGGCACAGCAGGCAAGAACTCTGCCACTGAGCCACCACTGCCCTCCCTAGGCAGACAGATTATCTTTTAAAGAATTGATTCTAAAGAATTAAGTATATTTTTGAAACAACAGTTTCAACAGCAATGAGAAGTTCTAAGCTAGAGAGACATCAAGTCCAATTTAATATAATAGGCAATAATTTTCTCTATCAGTAGATTTTTTGATAATTGCCTTATAATTACTACAGTGTAGTACCTGTATAATCTGAATCGCTGTGACATAATCTGAGTCACTGTCAATTTGTGGTTACATTACTGATGTAATACCATCAGTGTACACCAAACTCAGTCATCAGACTAACAAGAAAAGTTTGTTGAAAAAAATGGTCAAAATAGCAGTTCCGTTACTGAACAACGTAGCATCATCAAGATCCCTGACTAACAGAGCATTCTGATTCAAAACGCAGGTTTAATTCCAGGTAATACACCAACAACACATGTCAACCCCCATCCATCCCTGGGCCTTTCCTAATGACCCAGATAGTGGACACTGATCTCTTCTCAGGAATAATCCCTTTTCCCAGGACAGATTTGCAGGGTGAGAAACTCTGACGCACCCTGTTCCCCCAGCTCCCTTAGAACTGTTTCTGCGTGGGTGTCCACCATACAGCAAGCTTTCAACTCTAGGCAAGGAGGGCAAGAGAACAGATAAAATTCTTCAAGTTTGTTCTACTAACCAGTATTTCAACCATTTAAAGTAACTTTTATGGAAAGTTTCCTAAGCTGGGTACAACCATATACACTAATATACACTCAAACTTTACAATCTTGCAAGATGGGAGTGTTCATCCTTCCTTTGCAGGAAAGGAGACATAAGCTCAGAGAAGTGAGCATCATACCACAAAAGATGGACAGTTGGGTTTCATCAGTCTTCTAGCCTCCAAACCTGTGCTCTTTCCACCACACCATTTGCCCATGTTCTTATCAGCCTATGCCAACTTGGCCACTCAGAAGAGAGGATCTGAAGCGGTCCTCTTAAAAAAGCCCTAATGATTAATAATTACTTGCATGGCTTTTCAATCAAGCGTGGAGTGTGATGATAACATCATTTATTCTCCCACCTTTATTTCAACTGATAGGCCACATGAGACTGTCCAGAGGAGGAATCTTGGATCAATCCTTTTGTTAAAAAAATGCTTTTCGGGATGGAAACCAATATTATCACCAGTCCCAACAAGCAGGAGACACTCCGGGGACCCAGAGTTCTCAAACACCGTTAAGGAGAGGGCAGGGACTCTGAACCCCAGACTTGCTTCTGGGAAGTCTCCTGGGGGAAAAGGCATCCACTCAACACTTCCTTGGACATATTAGGAGAGTTAGACTTTCCAACTCTTCCCTCTCAAATTCTAAGAGTTCAAAGCGTGGTAACTAATATTTATTACATAAAAGATTTAAGAAACTGTGTTTCCTACAGCCATGTGGATTTTTCTACAACACAGAGACCTCTGGGGGTAATTGTACGGTGTACACTAAAATTATGCCAATTTTATTGGCCTTAGAGCATAACTTTATTAATTTAAATGGCAAAAGGTTTATAATTATTATATCATTGATTTTATGGTACATTACTGGTCCCACATATGATTTATTTGATGCCAAGACCTTGATCAGGAAGTTAACACCCAAATATGACATTGAGCCTGTGGGAAAATACCACTGGCCTTAAAACACCTGCTTTTACAGGGGAATTTTTATTAATGTGATGCCACAAAAAGCAAGGGCTTTCTGTTCAATAAAAGCCTGATTATACAAAATGTAAGTTTTTCTTTATCCAACTTCTAACAGAAAGAAGCATTACCTTGCATATATTTCTTAAGTAAGTTGCAGAGAATAACGGTGGAGTAAGTACAAAGTTTTTACTCTATTTTCTGAATCAGTGGTTCTCAACTTTGGCTGCATAGAGTAGCATTCATGGGTCATGTAAAAAAAAAAAAAAGCCTATGTGAGGCCCCACTCCAGATCAACTGAATCAGAATTTCTGGGCATGGGCTTGAGGGCTGTTATTTTTTAAAAGCTCCCAGGTAATTATAATGTGCATCCAGGTAGAGAACATCTGCCTTACAACAGTTGCTCTCAAATTTGAGGGACATCAGAATCACCTAAAGGCCTTGTTAAAACAGACTGCTGGACCCCAGCCCTAGAATTTCTGATTCAGCAGGTCTGGAGTGGGTTGGAAAATGTACACTTCTAACAAGTCCCAGGTGATGCTGATACTGCTGGTGCCATACTGAAAACCACTGGCCCTAGCTTGTGTAGGTGAACAATACTGCTATTCTAAATTATTTTTATTATACAATTATTTACTATTATAAAGTAAATACAAACATACTTATATATTAAAAACTAAGGAGTGGCCTAATATGTTTGGAAGGTTTTCAACAGTATGGGCTAAAAAAAAAAAAAGGATTTTCTGCTTAGCCATGAATTAAAACAGATAACTTAGTTTATCAGAACGTTCCACTCCCTGAGAATTTTGGTCACTAAAGTAAAACCAGGATAAATTCAGAAGCAATTCAATTCAACCATTAGGAAGCTCCTCCCCTGGAATGGCTGGTACGAGGCGTTTGTGGGCACACTCCATGAGTAAGTCATTCTTCCCTTCCTAGAGGAGTGCACAGTCTACCAGGCACAACTGTTGTGCACACAAATAGATAAGCAGTCAGAGCACGACAGCTGAGGTACCAGCCAGGACCTGAGAGGGAAGGGTTCAGGAGGACCTGGGGGAGGTTTCAAGCGGGGGGGGGGGGGGGTTTTAGCCGGATCTTTAAGGGGACTACCCAGCTGCTGGTGTTCTACCGTCCACGACAAACTTTACACTATCAGTGCAGCTTTCTTGTGCATCTGGACCTTGTCCCCAGACATTATAAGAGCCACCAGGAATTACAAGGTAATTTTACTTCTAGCTGAAGGCAGAAGTGGTTTATCCACCTTTGTACTTTTTACAATAGCCCAGCGCCTGACACAAAAGAAGGTGCTTGCTGAATGCCTGTGAGTAAACGGTGAAAAATGTACTCTGGAAGGTAAGCCTAATGCACCCCAGGAGTGCAGACAGGTAGACAGGCAGAGAGGGAGGTCAGGCTCAGACCCCCAGCCTTTTGCTCTCTATAGCCATTCCCATTCCAGGCTCAACACACCACAAGCGTAAGAAAGTGTTCTTGTCCATCCAGAAATGTGGCAACACATTGAGCTGGTGTTGGGAAGGAAAGTGTGGGAAGAAGCATTTTCGTCATGCCTTGTTTCTATAGATTTGGAAAAGAGAACAGGAGAAGACTCATAAGTGCAGGGACACAGGGCCAGCTTCTTGTGCAACCCACACTCTGCGCTGTGTACTTTG
>PVIY010052893.1:0-14964 GCA_004026745.1 Myrmecophaga tridactyla | reverse complement strand
AAATAAAAAGACAACAGAAAAAAAAATTTACATACCATACCCCTTACCCCTCCCTTTCATTGATCACTAGCATTTCAAACTAAATTTATTTTAACATTTGTTCCCCCTATTATTTATTTTTATTCCATATGTTCTACTTGTCTGTTGACAAGGTACATAAAAGAAGCATTAGACACAAGGTTTTCACAATCACACAGTCACATTGTGAAAGCTATATCATTATTCAGTCATCATCAAGAAACATGGCTACTGGAACACAACTCTACATTTTCAGGCAATTCCCTCCAGCCTCTCCATTACATCTTGGTTAACAAGGTGATATCTACTTAATGCATAAGAATAACCTCCAGGATAACCTCTCGACTCTGTTTGGAATCTCTCAGCCATTGACACTGTCTCATTTCACTCTACCCTCTTTTGGTCGAGAAGGTTTTCTCAATCCCTTGATGCTGAATCTCAGCTCATTCTGGGATTTCTGTCCCACGTTGCCAGGAAGATCCGCACCCTTGGGAGTCATGTCCCACGTAGACAGGGGGAGGGTGGTGAGTTTGCTTGCTGTGTTGCAGGATTTGGTTTTGCATAAACTTGACAGAGTGGGATTTATTTTGACCTAATATTTAGCAAGCTGACCACTTGTGCTCCAAGATTTAGTATCTAGAGAACGTTTTTGAGGTTTTGGGGAGAGATTTTAGGTGTGCTTGATGCTTTTTGAAGAATTCTGATGGTGAATCTGGATATGACAGACCACCCTGTGCTTTGAAAGACCCATGGGTTGAATGCTCGCCTTTCAGCCTGGGTTGACTCTGTTAAAGGCAGTGGATTCTTTTGCCTGTGCGCTCAAATGACCGATTCCTGAGGTACTGGGGTTTCAAAGAGAGAAAAAGTTCATTGCTAGGCACAAAGCAGGAGATCAGATGGCCTGTTGACCGAAAAATCTCTCCGCAGGCTGCCATAATTCTGATAGTTTTGTAGCATTAAAAGATGGGCAGGTTTTAGGATAATGAACACAGTGGCCCCAGGTGATGTAATTAGGAGTGATTTAATTATTTAGCATGAGCAGATTACATGCTTAGTCATAAAATGTATCTAAGAAAATGGCCTTAATATTATAATGGGCGTGATTTTTAGTATTATAATGAGATAAAGGTAATTTACAGGTTAAAGTCTAAGCTGCTATGCATATCAGGTAGACCCATTTTGGTTAGATTCAGTTTCAGTTAACAAGATAACTTTGGATTTAGGGTGGGTTATTTCTGGGCTGACCCAAGACCCAGTAAACCTTAGGGACTGTTTTTATTGATCTCAACACTCTACAGTCAAAAACTTGCATAAATGGGTATAAGTGAAAGTCAGTCTAAGGTTTTTACAGTTACAAGGGCATGAGAAAAAGGCTATACAAATGATATCTCCTCATGAGATAATGATATCTCATGATGAAATAATGATATCTCATTATCAGAGATCAAGGCAGCTGTATTACAATTGAAAGATTTCAGGTAATTCCCTCTAATACATCAGAAAGTAAAAAGAATATCTATGTAATAATTCAGTAATCATAATCATCCCTTAAATCCTAGCTTCTTAGTTACAACTCCTCTGAGATTCTTAATGTAGAGTTACTTTATATATTATGTACTTAATTATTTGACTCTGGTCTGTCATTTTTCATTTCTCAGTATTAGTGGCAGTCCTTGAAGATTCTTATTCATTTGTTTATTTATTCAGCAGATATGTGATGAACCACATACGTGTGTATTTAGGCACAGTACTGCTACTTGGTAAACTTTTATAGTCTTTGTTAGCCAATGTGAGATAGGCAGCAATAAAGATAATTTTAGAACCCTTCAGTATTTTTAATACAGTTTTGCTTTGCCCCAGTCAAACTAATCTCCCTGACCTGGACTTTTAGCAACAGGGATTAAAAACATAAAACTCTTCTGGCTTTAACTTCCTCCTTTCTTTTTTCTAGATAGTGAGAGGACTATTTCCCCTGTGAGACCACTGGATAAAAATGTTGCTGCTTTTTGCATTTTGACCTATCCTTGTTCATGCAGACTTTACTGGAGATGCTGGAAAATTGAACAAGGGACAGATCTCTGTTCAGTAGATGGTCTGGTCTGCCTGAGGCTTTGCTGCCAGATCTGACTGGTTAGCCTCTGAAGCGGGAGCCAAAGGGGGGCCTGTGCCAGAATTTATCTTAAATTTTGACAAGGCAGGATTATAGATATCTGCATGTATATGTTGATCCACAATAATCAGTTAGGATTATAGGCTTGAAGAGAGGACAAATGGAAAAGACCAAGAGAAGCTGCCCTCTGGTCTCAGAATTTTGCCCTAGCTGATTTTGGTTATTTCAGCAGTTGTGGAGAAATGGACTGTTTACTTGAGCACCATAATTACATGGAATCTTGAATAGGGTGTGACATCTTTTTGGTTTGAATAGGTTAGTGTGATGCCTCAATATATCCCAGAGTAATTTGGGAAGAGAATAAAAAAGTATCTGCAAAGTCCCCTTGGGGAGAAATGAGGAAATATTAAATTTCCCCATCTTGGGTATTCCTGATATTCTCGCAAGCAGTGGGGACAACCAATTCAATAGGCTCAATCTTGGGGCTCACCTCTATGAAGCTTATTCCCAGAGAGTGACCCCTGGAGAGTCTCTTTTGTTGCTTAGATGTGGCCTCTCCCTCTAAAGCCAGCTTGGCAGGTAAACTCACTGCCCTTCCCCCTGTGTGGGACATGACTCCCAGGGGTATAATTCTCCCTGGCAACATGGGACCTAATTCCAGGGGATGCACCAGGACCTGGCATCACTGAAATGAGAAAGCCTTCTTGACTAAAAGGGGGAAGAGAGAAATGAGACAAAGTCTTACTGGCTGAAAGATTTCAAACAGAGTAGAGAGGTTATCCTAGAGGTTATTCTTACTCATTATGTAGATATCCCCTTTTAGTTTAATGCTGTATTGGAGTGGCTAGAAGGAGGTACCTGAAACTGTTGAACCATGTTCCAGTAGCCTTGATTCTTAAAGACTGTATAACCATATTAGCATTTACTTTGTGACTGTGTGATTGTGAAATCAGTCTGATGCTCCTTTTATCTAGGGTATGGACAAATGAATAAAAAATTAAAAATTAGGATAAAAAATAAATAGTAGGAAGAGATAAAGGTTAAAAATTGGGTAGATTGAATTACTGTGAGTTAGTGAGAGGGGTAAGGGGTATGGGATGTATTAATTTTTTTTTATTTCTTTTTCTGGAGTGATGCAAATGTTCTAAAAATGATCATGGTGAAGAATACACAACTATGTGATAATATTGTGGGCCATTGATTGTATAGTGTGGTTGGACTATACGTGTGTGGAGATTTCTCAATAAAAATATTTAAAAAAAACAAAAAACTTAATGTTATTATAGTCTAAAAAATTGTTTTAGAACCAAACTGATTACTTTTACAAATGAATTTGACAAACATGCAGACATTGTCAGAAAAATTTTGAAAAGGAAGACTAATGAGGGTGGTGGGGAACAATCAGATGTTAAAATGCACTGTTAAACTGTAGTAATGAAAGCAGTTTGCTCCTGCAAGGACAGATGAATGGAACAGAAGAGAGACAAAAGTGAACTGAAATATATAAAGAAATTTAGCCTGTAATAAAGATGGTATGATATGAATGGGTAAAATGGACTGTTAAGTGATATTAAGACTAGGAAAAAAATAAAATTGGATCTCTTTCTCATATCTTGTACCAGAATTCCGAATGAATAAAAAATGTGAATACAACTACAAACATGAAAGAATTTTGTGATCTTGAAGAGGGGAAGCCATAAAAGTAGAGATAAACTAGGCCATATAAAAATAAAGTTTTTCTATGGTAAAACCAAGCAACCAACCAACACACCCCACAAAGTTAGATAAATGACAAACTGGAAAAAAAAAATATATATATCCTGGACAAATAGAAAAATTTTTTAACTTACAAAAATCCACAAATTAACAGGAGACTGATCACCCAACAGAAGTTCAGTAAGTGGGGAGGAGCAACTATAAAGATAAACCAGGCTCTCTGGGTATTCATAAGTGGCTCTTATGAAAACAAATGTGTGTAGAAGTCATCAAAGATACCTCATATTCAATAATAAAATAATGTACTCAAACCCTGTACCTCAAGTTCCACTTAAAATTTATCTTAAGGAGGTAATGTTTTTTGTAAAGATCTAGATAGATACACAAGGAATTTGTTGGAGTAACATGTAATAACAAACTTTAAAACAACCTAAACATCCAAAAATCGGGCAATAATTAAATGAATAATAATAGGCCTCTCTGGGGGGTGATAAATATGTTCATTTATTGTAGTGATGGCTTCATGGCTCTATTCATTTTTCAAAACTTACCAAATTGTACACTTTAGTATGTATAACTTGTATGTCAATTATACCTCAATAAAACTTAAAACCAAAGTTTTTACAGTAGACCCATATAGTCATACTAAACGTCCTTTAAAAAGGTTGAGATAAACATTTAAGTATTTAAGTGAAAAGGGTATATAACCTTATTTTTTAAAAGAAAACTACATGTGTATATTTTTATATATATTATACAGACTGGATATGCATTTAGATAGTAACAGTAAAATTGTTGCCATACATCATGCATAAAATTTAAAATTTATTAGAGTCCTATACCTAAAAAACTGATACTAGAGAAAACTATTTTTTGTAATAGTTTTAGGTGAAGCTTCCTAAGCATGACTGAAAAATGATATAGGAAAAAAGTAGAATTTTTCACACTATATAAGTTTAAAACTTCTCTAACAATGACAGACAAAACAAAATTAAAAAGATATGTGCAGACGAGGAGTGAATAGGGGCGGTGTATATAACAAATCAAGGGTTAATGACCATAATTTATCAATAGTTTGTAAGTCAACAAAAACACAACTCAGTGGAAACATAGGCAAAGAATATGAAATGTAAATGATCAGCAAACTAAAGAGAACACACTCAACTTTACCAATAAAGGATCTGCAAGTTAAATAATGAACAATTTTTCTATCTGTCAGTTTGGCAAGGTATAAGGGGAAATGTATGTTTGTAACAAAAAACGGGGAACTATTTTTTTAAAAGACAGTAAATAAGTCATACCTAACAATTTTTGGCAAATATCTGAAAGACGGCTAAAAATTCGTGTTAGGGAAGCTATAGATAGGCAACAGGCATTGACATAGTTGTGGTAGGACTGTAAGTTAGAAGGCAATTCCAAAAGAAGGACTCTGCTTATATAAACACTTGTACTGGTACAGATAAACATTGTGATTGGGATATTCATAGAAGCATTGTTTGTCATAAGGAAAATGGGAACTAGCCTAGCTATTCATCAGGATTAATTAAATAAATGGTAGTGTGGCTAGTTTGTGGAATACTATGCAGATGTTACAGTAAAGTAAATTTATCTGTATTACCACCAGCGTGGGAAAAAAAAAACAAAAACACCTGACATATCATGTAAAGAAAAAAAGTTGCAGAACAGTAAAATTAAAAATCAAATAATGTCAGAACTTTTGAATTTCTTAAGCCTTTTTTGAAAAAATGAGTATGGCCTTGTTCGTGCTGAAGTTAAAAATTTAAGCCATCCCCTTTTCTGAAAGCATCAAGGAGATAAGAAAATAAATAAATGAAATTCCTGCTAATTGCTGATTTCTTCCTCGGTTTAAGGAAGAACCTCACTGGGAAGGTTCTTAAGAATACAATCTCTTGGGTGCCCCTTGAAACTTGTTGAATTAGAATCTTGGGCTTGAGTTTGAAAGCCCAGGAATATGTAAAATACTCCAGGTAGATCTGATAGCCAAATTTGGAAACCACTGCTGTATGTAAAGCAAAAAGGCAGAAGTACACATACCCTGTCTTTGAGGTACTTAGTGAAATAGCATGAGACTGTGATACAGGCATTTTTGTGAGGCAGAATGGGATTAGCTATCAAATAGATGGCACAGATAAGTGCCAAAAGATCACTGAACCAGGAGGACTGAATGTTTCGTGAAGGTGGTGAGATGTGATAACATTAAAAGTTCATACATGGAGTGAGGAATTGTACTAACAGTTTACATACATAGGGTAGTTACATATAACAACCTTATGAAGTAGGTGCTGTGATATCCACATTTCTAAATTGGAGAACAGGTATAACAAGGTTTAGTAAAATATTCAAAGCCCTATAGGTAGCAGGTGGTAAGAAAGGAACCCTGGAAGCCTGATGCCACTGTGCTGTATTAATATTGGATCTGTGGAAGGGGGTTCAAATAGAAAGTACAGTAGAAGAAATGGGAAGAGAGGAAATGAGAAGCAGTGGCTAGAAAAATGAAGGGTGAGAGAAGGGTAGGTTGGGAGGGGGCCATGGTGGAGGGCCTTAAATTTCAGGCTAAGGGGAGCCTATGCAGCAAGTGCTCAACAAGGCCTGATACTTGAGGTTTAAGGGGAAATCTGATGGCTTGAAAGACAACTTTTAGAAGTAGGTGTAGCATTTTCTCTTCTAATTTAACTTCGTGATGTTATCTGTCTGGTTAGAGAGAATCTGTCTTTTGTGCTCTCTGCCATATTCCCTGAACTTAGAACAGCACCTGTCACCTAGTTTCCTCTTATTAAATTTTTGTTGAAAGAATGAAAGCCAAAATGATCTTTGGGGCTCAGAGTCTGTATCGGAGGCTTGTTCTTGATTCTGTCCAATGAGCCTGATAATTTAGCATCTTATCTGTTTTTCTTTCCTCCCTTCCAGGGCTGATGCTAAATTCCATCTAGAATCTTTACATATTATTTTCTTCTTTATGTTATTATTTTCTGCTAAGGTCAGAGTATTAACTCTTTGATTCTCTAAGAACTGTTCCTTCATTCAGAATCTCTCTTGTGGCTATTTCTAGCCATCCCCTGCCAATCTCACTGCCAGTCATCATAGGCCCTTACCTCTTCCCAGATGTTCCCTGTGAGTCTCCTGACTGAGATGCCTCCTCCAGCCTCTTTCCTGATCCAGTCAGTCCTGCCCAGCATAACCAGGGGTGCTGTCTTCAAAGGCCATGTAATCATTCCACTTCCTTCTCAGATACCTTTACCGGGTGGACTTCTTCCTCAGTTTGCTTTCAGTGCTCTCCAGCCTGTTCTCAGCACACCTTCATAGCCTCTTCTCTTCTACTCTTCCAGATGGACATTTACAAGCCAGTTTACTTGCTGCAGCCAAATGTGTCATTTAGTTTGTCACCTTTATATATTTGTTCCTTCTCTTCCCCCATCTGAGATGCCCTTCCTTTTCCTCTTGCCCATTCATAACCTTCCCATACTCTTTTGAAGACTGCTCCTTCCCATACTCTTTTGAAGACTGCTCAGATCCTAACTCCACTTTTCCTTGGCTGGGTGTGAATTAACGCTTTGTAAGTGTTTTAGGGCAGTAGGATTTTTTCTCCTTTTACATCTTTATACATTATCTCCCCAACAGATTACATGGTTTTTGAAAGCCTGTAGGTGCTCTATAACAATGAATAGGTTTGCTCACTATGTGGATTTTTAAAAGTCAGACATGGATGGTAAGATATACCTGTAAAAGTCCTAAGGAATCTATTAAAAAGCTACTAAAAGTAATTAATTAGCAAAGTTATAGGATTCAAAGTTATTATACGAAAATCAGTTGTATTTCTATATATGAACACTTGGAAATGAAATTTAAAAAACAATTTCATTTACAGTAGCATAAAATACTTAGGAATAAAGTTAAAGAAATGAAAGATTTGTACACTGAAAACTTCAAAACGTTGCTGAGATCTTGAAATTAAAGAAGGCCTAAATAAATGGAAAAATACTCCATATTAATGACTTGGAAAACTCAATATTTTTAAGATGGCGGTTTTCCCTAAACTAATCTATAGAGTCAACACAATCCTGAACAGAATCTCAGGAGGATTTTTATAGAATTTGGCAAGCTGAATCTAAAATTTACATGGAAAAAGCAGGGCACACAGATATACATGGTCATTTGATTTTTGACAAAGTTGCCAAGGCAGTTAATTCAAAGCAGAAAGAACAGCCTTTTCAACAAATGATGCTTGGGAAATCAGATAGATGTATGTACAAAAAAATAATCTTGATTCATACTTCTCACCATATAAAATTTTTAACTCAAAATGGATCGTAGCTTTTAGAGCCACAACAGAGCCCCCGCAGCCAGAGTCTTTTGGAAATGAAGAAGAATGCCCCTGGGGGAGCTTCATGAAACAAGAAGCCGAGAGACAAAGCTGGTAGACTTTGCCATGTTCGCCATGTGCCTTTCCAGTTGAGAGAGAAATCCTGAACGTCATTGGCCTTCTTGAACCAAGGCAAGAAGAAATGAGGTGGCACCTTTAGTATCCTGGGTCTTTTCCTTCGCCAAATCACCTAATTCACTGAGTACATTTCCTGCTTTCTACCCCTTCACAGCAGTAAGCCTTTCCTGTAGAGGTTGTCCAGGCCCCTCATTGGAGCTGCCAGCTTCACAGCCTGCCCTGAGGATGTTGGACTCTTCCATTCTCAAGGTTGCGAACTCCAGAAAGAGAAAGTGAAAAATGGAGGAAAGAAAATCATCAATGAAATAATTTAACACAATTTCTCAGAATTGAAGGACATGAGCCAGCGGGTTGAAATGTCCCACCAAGTGCTCAACCAGTGGACAAAAAGGAACCTTTTCAGGCATGTCATCAAGAAATTTTGGCATACCAGGACAAAGAGAAGATTTATATGCATCCTGAGTGGGGTGTGTGTGTGGGGGGACAGTTTCCAAACAAAGTATGGATCTAGAAAATAAGTCATATTTAAATTGTGTTTTATGGCAACACTATTTCAAAAGTATTAGTGGGTACTACCATCAGAGACATATAATGACTAGGAGTTCCTCTTTGTGATGTTCGCAGTCATTGCTGATGTTGCCCAGATCCATTATTTCATTAGGGGTTATTCTATCTGTGACCACAGGAGCCCCTTTTTTGGCACAACTACAGTAGTCTTGTTACTGGAGCTCCTTTGTTTTTGTAACTTGCTACAGGAGCCCAGTTCCAGGCTTGACATCTTGTTGTGAGGAGAAATTCAAGGATGAATTGAAGCAGATATAAGTAAGCAAGAAAAGTTTATTGAAAAGAAAGTAGTTGCTCAAGGGGTGAGCCCTGGGTGTGCTCAAGGGAGAGAAGCTCTCAGGATATTTGGCACATGGATTTTATTAGGTCAAGCAAAGGGAGGTGGAGTTTGAGACATTGCTACATTGTAATTGATTAGTAAACATTCACATTACTGGTAAAAAAAATAAAATGACCTAGAAATAAAACCTAAAATGATAAAACTTTTAGGAGAAAGAAAACATAGGAGAAACATAGGAGAAAGTATTTGTGACCTTGGGTTAGGCAAGGATTTCTTAACTAGTAGCAAAAAGCAGGAGCCATAAAAGAAAAGAAATGATAAACTCAACTTCATCATAATTTAAAATTTCTGTTTTTCAGAAGACACTGAAAGAAAATGATAAAAAACAAGCTGAAAAAAGATACTTATAGAACACATAAAGGACATGTATCCAAAATATATAAAGAACTTTCAAAGCTCAAATAAAAAAAAACCCAATAAAAAGTGTAAACAGAATATTTGAACAGACACTTCACCAGAGAAGAGACATAGATAGCAATAAAGCACATGAAAAGATACTCAACATCATTAATCACTAGGGAAATGCAAATTAAAACCACATGAAATACCATTACAAACCTATTAGACTGGATTGGAAGAAAAAACTGGCAATACTAACTGCTGACAAGGATGTGGAGCTTCTGGAATGCTCATATAATTGCTAGTGGGGATGCAAATAGTACAGTCGCTTTGGAGAACAGTTTAGCAGGTTTATATTTATATATAAAGATAAACTCACACTTGACGTGTGACTCAACAATTCCACTTTTAGTTGTCTACCCACGAAAAATGAAAGCATGTCTAAAAGACTCAGACATGAATGTTCAAAGCTGCATTATTTATAATAACCCTAAACTGGAAAGAACCCCAAGGTACATCGACTGGTGAATGTATAAACATATTATATGTCCACACATGTACTGTTATTCAGAAATACAAAGAAAGAAACTATTGAAACACAGCAGTACAGATGAATCACAAGAACATCATGCTAAGTGAAAGTAGCAAAACAAAAGACTCACCACTATGTGATTCCATTTATATGACATTATAGAAAAGGGAAGACCACAGTGATAGAAAGCAAGTCAATGGCTCTTTAGGGCCAGGGCTAGAGGACTGACTACAGAGGAGCCTCAGGGAACTTTTTGGGTAATAGAAATGTTCTGTATCTTTATTGTGGGGTTTACCCAACAGTATATTTGCCAAAACTCACTGAACTGTATTAAAATGAGTATACCTCAATAAAGCTGTTAAAAATCAGAAAAATACTGGGCATCTAAGACTAAGATATGTTAGAAAGACAAGAGCAGAGGGAATTGTTTTTCTGCTCTAAAGTTACTGCTTATCCTCTCTTTATGAATCTTCACCAAAAATTCCTTCTTCTCCTTCCTCCAGTTGGTAGAGTTCATAAGAAAATGTTCAACGACTGGCATTTCTCAGTGACCCAGATTCACAGTTTGGTAGTTAATAGTGGTTCAAAATTGACTCTAAGAAAAAGTGGCCAGGACCAGGAGATAGGGCTTTCTCATCAGTGGTGCCATTCTTTTGCCTAAGTGGTATGGCTTCTTGAATGCTCATTAAACATATCCACAAGAATGTAACTAGCCAGTATTTTGGGCAGAGAAGTGAGGTAGTGTGTTACTGTTGTTTTTTTTTTCGGTAGAACATTGCTTATGTATTGGACTGCATAGTGTTTGATATTCCTGGCCCCTGGACACTAAATGCCAGCAGCACTTCCCAGTCACGTGGCAACCAAAACCACCCCTACACATTTTCAAATGCCTTAGGAGGTGCAGGGTGAGGTGTAAATGGCTGAAGGTATATGATATTGAGTAAAAACTACAGGATCTGGAGTCAGAAACCTACATTCAAATCTTATCTCTGCCTCTTAACCAGGTTTGCAGTGTTGAATGTAACTCAGCCCCTTTGAATCTGGTTTTCCTCATCTGAGCAGTGAGATGGTTGAACTAGATTTCTAGGACATCATCTTGCTGTCCTAGTTTTTGACTCTGTGGTTTAGAGTAGTACAATGTTGGGACTTCTGTCACTGACCACGGATCTGATATATTTGATACAATGCCCAGAAGAACAAATGTTTGAGTCCCAACTTTGGTGTGTTACAGGTTCAGCTTGTTGGTTTGGATGAGGAGAGTTCGGAGTTTATTTGCCGAAACACTTTTGACCATCCATACCCTACCACGAAGCTCATGTGGATCCCTGATACAAAAGGTGTCTATCCAGACCTACTGGCAACCAGTGGTGACTATCTCCGTGTGTGGAGGGTAAGCAGAATGCTTGATTAGCAGTCACACCAATGGGTTTCTTAGTGTCAGCTGTTGTTAGCAGCATGGTGTCCCTGAAATGGACTGGGGTTGGAGGCAGCGAGTACCATTGCAACCCGGGAGAAACAAGTGACTGTGTGTCTGTACTGACCTTGTTTGCCTCAGCAGATCTTCTAGTAAATCTAGCCAAGATTCATTGAAGTCTTGCTGTTATCTGCAGAGTCAGCTCTGGAAATCCTAAGCTCAGCTGACTTGATATATAGATGACAGCCTTCTGTGGAAGTAGGAATACTTAAAGCCTCTTATTTGGTTTACAGCAAAGGTATTTTGAATAAATTAAACAAAATACCAGGCCACTGATTCTAGTTAAGTATGTGAGTGGAGCATGGAGTCTCAACCCTTCTTGGCTGAGCTCGCTGGTAGTGGCACCTCCTATAGCCCAGAGATAGTCTCCAGCCAGGCAAGATGCAGAAATTCTGGGTTGTGTGAGGTGCAACGATTTCCCCTCCAGAAAAATTTAGAAGTCGAAATTTGGAAATCAAAGCTGTATAGAGGATAAAGTTTGGAAAGAAATAGTATCATCCTTTTTGATAAAAATCTTCGCCCTTATACTGCCCTCCCCTTGTCTTATATTTACCAAGATACTATCTAAACAGGGCTTTATAGGCTTTTTATGAGGATAAGACTGTCTGATTTCTTCTAATTATTGTTTCTTCAGGTTGGTGAAACAGAGACCAGGCTAGAATGTTTGCTAAACAATAACAAGAACTCTGACTTCTGTGCTCCTCTGACCTCCTTTGACTGGAATGAAGTGGATCCTTATCTTTTAGGTAAGGGTGTTAAGGAGTGTGTATTCCATCCAGTTACAAGAAGATACAGCCTTTGGCAGTTTTTAACCAGGGGCCCGAAGTGAATGTGTCATCCTAAAATGGGGCCAAGTGAGAAATGGCAGGTTAAATATGGTATGTGATTATTAATTCCTCAGATGGAGTTGAGCTTTCCCTGTGTGTGTATCTTATCTCTCCAATCAAAGTCTAAGGCCCTAGGGTAAAAATTGAATACTTGAGTCTATTTTTGTGGCTTTCCGTAACTTCTTTATATTCAGAAAGTGTTTGTGGGCATGTTATCCCTTGGGCTGGAGAGATGAATAGGCACCAGGAGGGAAGCTTGCTTGGAAACCTCACTCCCATCAGCAACTGACTTGCATTGGTTGTTTTCAGGTACCTCCAGCATAGATACAACTTGTACCATCTGGGGACTGGAGACGGGGCAGGTGTTGGGGCGAGTCAATCTCGTCTCTGGTCATGTGAAGACCCAGCTGATAGCCCATGACAAAGAGGTAGTGGCACTAATCCTTTTTTTTTTCCTCAGATGATTTTTTTGCCTTTCTGGGATGATCAAACTGTTTTCTCACTCTTTTGCAAATTACTTGGCAAATCATAATATAATACCAATGTTTTGTTGTGTGAATTGAAAATAGTAATATGTCTAAATGGTGGAACACCATTGCATATACATTTTTTTTGCCAATATAAACAACTTATTGTGCATTTTACTGTTCTTTTCATGCCAGAGATTGCTGTTTTTTTAAATAATAAAGTATCTTATGGACAAATTAGGAGCTTATGTAATTTAAAAATAAATCTTACAGTAACACTATTTTAGAACACATTAATTTGGGAGAGGGTTGATATTGATAAGGAAAGGGGAAATAGGGAAAGAGAAAATTTCCTGGCAGACAAATCTAATTCATCAATTTTTTCCTAAAATGTTTTATGGAATTCTAGTATATTCACTTAATATTTACATTTTTAATACTGTTTCATTTTGATGTTTCTTCTTGTTTATTGGAACTACTGAGGGGAGTTATTTATGATTATATTTAAATCCAAGCATTCTTCTGGATGATTTTGGAAAACTGTCATGAAATCTTTTCCTCTTAGAGCTGTAGCTTGTTTTTGGTATACTGATTTCCTTTAGGTAGTGTTTGCTTCTCTTTTCTACCTTGCTCTGCCCAGCTAGGGGTATTAAATATCTGTACATATGAAAAGAATGTTTGACTTTAGGTCAAACTTGAGGTTGGAAACAGAATAGGAAGTTGGTTACCAGGTTTTCATTCTTAGTAAGGGGTTATTTGGCTTTCTGAACTCCTAAGCATAAGATATGTTATGAGATTGCTGGACTTGCCTCTGCTAAACCAAAAGTCAAGTGAAGAGTTTGTCCTACAGAGAGGATCAGTAAGGAACTTCTGGAAAATTCTTGGCATCAAGTGGGATAGGTTGCTGCATTTTAGTTATGTGACAGTTAAGCTTGCAGTTTTCAGTCAGGCACTGGAAGAACCTAGAAAACAAGAATTACTCTTAAGTGTTTAAACTGAGAGGATTTAATCCAGCATATTGGTTACAGAGATAATGGTAAAGCTGAGAAGCCACAAAGGTATTAACAATAAGGTAAGTAACCCAGTGAATAGGAGCAGCAGGAAGCTGCCACTGCCCATAGGCTGGTGTTTTGTTTGGCTAAAGCTGCCAAAATGCAATATACCAGAAATGGATTGGCTTTTACAATGGGGATTTATTAACTTACAATTTATAGTTCTTAGGCCATGAAAATGTCCCAATTAAGGCTTCAACAGGATGATACCTGGACTGTGAAGACAGGCTGCTGGCATCCAGGATACCTCTGTACACAGGAAGGCGCATGGCGTGTATACTGGTCCTTTGCTCCGGGGTTTCACTGTTTTCACCTTCTGGTTCCAGTGGCTTCCTTTGTGGGTCTTCTCTTAGCTTTTCAAGGGCTTTCTCTCTAAGCTTTCAGTTTTTTCTGCCCTTTATCCTCTCATAAAGGACAAAAGAGTTAAGATCCACTTTGAATGGGGTGGGTCAATCTCAAATTGAAGTAACCTAACCAAAAGGTCCCACCCATAACAGGTCTGCACCCACCGGAATGGATTAAAAGAACATGGCCTTTTCTAGGGTACATAACAGCTTCAAACTACCACAGCTGCAAACTACCACAGCTGGAGAGGCCAAAGGAGGAGGCATAGTTTTAGAGCCCAGAAGCTGGGTTTACCTAGCAAGAGTTAGAACCATGGAGACACAGCCATCACCAGAGATGTTTCTTAGAACAGAAAGGGAGAGGATATATACCTTTGCTTCTCCTCTGCTCCCACCATTAATTTTCCCATCAGTGCTTCCCATTGGCTGACTGTAGCCAGAAGCAGCCAGTAGACCTGGGACCTGCTAAATGCAGCCTGTTGGAATCACTCTTTCTGGTACAGAAAGAGCAGGTTGAGGAGCCAGGATCTCACAACAAACATGCCCTGGACTAGTGTGCTGGCCTTGAAGGAGCGAACACAAGGATGGTTTTCAAAGAGAAATAATAATACCTCATACCACCTTTGAACTAAGAGAAGAAACATTTTTATTTACTTCTCTCTGTCAAAGTAAAGACTTGTGGGCGGCTGCCGTGGCTCAGCAGGCAGAGCTCCGACCTGGCG
>PVIY010052892.1:0-14964 GCA_004026745.1 Myrmecophaga tridactyla | reverse complement strand
GCCATTGACACTTAGTCTCATTTCACTCTTCCCCCTTTGGTCGAGAAGGTTCTCTCAATCCCTTGATGTTAATTCTCAGCTCATTCTAGGGTTTTTTTCCGTCCCTTGATGCTGAATCTCAGCTCATTCCAGGATCTCTGTCCCACGTTGCCAGGAAGGTACACATCCCTGGGAGTCATGTCCCACTCAGAGAGGGGGAGGGTGGTGAGACTGCTCATCATGTTGGCTGGAGAGAGATGGCCAATTGATTTTTGATGAGGCTGCCAAGTCCATTCAACTGGGAAAGAATAGTCTATTCAACAAATAGTGCTGGGAGAACTGGATGTCCAAATGCAAAAGAATGATAAAGGATCCCTATCTTATATCATATACAAAAATGAACTCAAAATGCATCAAAGACTTAAATATCAGAGCCGAAGATTATAAAAGAAGAAAATGTGGGGAAGTATTTTCAGGACCTTGTGTTAGGCAATGGTTTCTTAAACTTTGTACCAAAAACACAAGCAATGAAAGAAAAAATAGATAAATGGGACCTCCTCAAAATAAAAGAAAAACAACTTTTGTGTATTAAAGGACTTTGTTGCAAGAGTGAAAACACAACCTACTCAGTGGGAGAAAATATTTAGAAATCATATATCCAATGAGGGTTTAATATCCAGAATATATAAAGAAATCCTACAACTCAACAATAAAAAGACAACCCAGTTAAAAAATGGCAAAATTAGGGGTGTAAATCTCCCTGGCAACGTGGGACAGAAATCCCGGGATGAGTTGGGATCTGGCATCCAAGGATTGAGAAAACCTTCTTGAACAAAAGGGGAGAGAAATGAGCTTGAGGAAATAAGATTCTACTCTCCCAGGAGCCTTTCTCAGTCCATGTGAAGCTACCATTTGGAGTTTTAGGCTCCTTCTATTTAGAGAAGGCATTTCTCTTTCATTTGGATTGTCTTTGAAGTTTGCAAGTACGTTATGTATAGGCAACATCTATATCTTTAAGGATACAATTAGTAGGTACTTAAGAACATATGTGTGTTTATATATTCCCTATTTCCCATAAAACAAACATAATATAAATGAATGGTTGCATATGGATAGTCTGATACAAATCAACTAGCCAAACTACAAAAGAAGAAAACACTCAATTATTTCTTATGAATTTTGGACTTATCTATGCTTCTAGATGTAGAAATTGTTCAACTTATTCTTCCATTTCTCTTGTAGTACATTGTGTTTTAATCCATGGATCATAAAAACTAAATGCATTTCTATCTGTCTGTGAGGTTTTATGTTGCTTTGAAGATTGGGAGGGCTTAAGAGTAGGAATCCATTTGGCAGTTGTTTATTCATAGCTATATGGAACATATTTTTCCGAAATGAATTCAGTTCAGGTGGATTTAAGCATGCAATGACGATAATGGAACGCATCAACTGCTATCAGGACATATGGTAGCTCTCCTCACAGAGTGCGATGTCTTTTGCTCATGCTGTGCCATATTTCTCTCCAGGATTATCCTATCTCTGTTCATGGCCCAGTCATTTGCCTCATTGCTCAATCCAGTCCTTTGGGAGTCAGCCTAACTTATCTCTTGCCTCTCCCTCCACCAACTGCACCATCAATCTACAATTAAAACTCAATTTAATGATCTTTATATTTCTCATCTTCTTCCTGTCTCCATTTCCACAGCCTTTGGCTGGATTTCCACAATAGCTTCAGAGTCCTGTTCCCTTGTCTCTGAATGCCACCTTTCCAAATTTATCATCCACACTATCAGAGTGGTTTTCTTAAAAAGTAAATCAGTAAATGTCTCTCTGTCACCTGCAATGTTTTAGTAGCTCTCTACTCTCACCAGGATAAAGACTTTTGTCTGGTTCTTATGTGTTTCCCATCCAGGGCCATCACTCTCCCAGTCTTCCAAAAGCACTTTTGCTCCTGTCATATTTGTTTACTTTTTGTTGACAAGATGAACTCTCCAATGCTTCTGTGCCATTATGGATACCGTTTCTCCCTTGCATGGTCCCTTCTGTGCTTCATTTGCCTGGCTAAGGCCTATATGCTTTTCAGGATCAACTCCAAGAGCCATAGCTTCCTTCTGAAATCCCTTCTTGTACTATCCAGTACCTTTAACCCAGCCTAACTACTGACCCCCCCCACCCCATGTTAATTTATGTTCCGCTATGGATTCTGTGGTTGATGGAAACATTTTTGGTTGACACATCTGTCTCACTGATTGTCTATAGAGTTCTTTAAGGGTGAGTTTTGTATTATGTTCATTTCCATATCCTTTTATACCCAGCAAAATATCAGGGAATGCAAGTGTTCTAAAATAAGCTATGGAATGAGTAAGTGAACACTGATGTCACATGAGACAATTATACATGAATGGAGTACTATGGTCAGACCTATATTCATCTTTTTCCCTCTCTCCTGCTACACTTATACTGAAATATCAAGAAGTTTTCTCTACATTTTGAATTTTCCACACTCTATTACTGCATAAAATAGAAGAGAATATATTAGTTTTCGGTTGCAAATAACCAAAGCCCCTAAATCAATTAGCTTAAAAGATTAGTAATTTGTTATTTTATACTACAGAAATGTCAGGAATATAGTAGGATTAATTGTGAGTAATGGTTAATTCAGCAGTTTAATAGTGTTATCAGAGATCTCGGTTCCTTGATTCTGTTCTGCCATCTTCAGCAAGGTCACCTTGTTTCTCTTGCAGAAGCAAGATGTTCACCATATTTTCACAGTCCTTGGAGTTACAACCAGAAGTAAGGACAGAGATGGAATCTTATTGGCCAGACCTAGATCATATGCCCTTCCTAATCTCATCATTTCTTACTTTGACTGGCATAGACTAACCAAGAGTCAGCCTTTGGGGCTGGGCCAGCCTTTCTCATGGCCTTAGGATCCCTGAACAAGGGAAACCTTGTGTAGGAGGCTGAGGTTTAGAAACTCTGAACAAAATCAGGGTTTCAGTAGGAAGGCAGAAAGGGTGACAACTAGTGGGAAGGGCTTTCCAAGATTACTTTTTTTTTGTTACCCATACGAAACAGAAAATATTCACTTTCAACTGAGAGGCTGGGTGAACGACTACCTTCATTAAGTATATAGTTTTCAGCTTGTACCTTTTAGCAGTGAAAAATATCAAGAGGAAACCAAAATCAACGGTAAATGTCTTGGAACAAAAAACAAATGCTGCTCCCTGGGAGGAAAGTTTTTGATCTTTCAAAAGGTTCCAAAGTCCATAAAAATGCTTCTAAGCAAAATTAACTTCCAAGTCCATAAAAATGTGATTTATCATTTACAACATGGCATTTATAGTATCCTTTCTTTGGTCCTGGAAAGGGGAAACTGAGAGAAAGGTGTGAAGACATCCTAGTCTTTGAAAATGACTAATGATGTAGTATATCGTTACTTATATTCCTGAAATAAAAGTATGCAGTTATGTTCACTCAAATCTAAGTAGTAAAGGAGCTCAAATCCAATTTAGCTTATAAATTAAATGATATAAATATTTTTAAATGCCACCTTGTGCAATTAAATAAAAGACGCATTATCAGACAGGAACAAAAGCTTGATTTTTACTATAAAATTGATCCTCAATACTGAGTTTCTGGATCGTATCATAGTATGTGTAATTATATGTGGTTTGTGAGAATGAGTTTTGTATTTTTGTATATGGTCTTAAATACGTTTTTGGAATGAGGTGATTATAAATAAGAATAATAATATATACTGTTCTATTTTCAAATCCCTGTGTATACAGATGTTGAAGAGTTGTGAAATATTTCTTTTTTCTGTTAAAAATCTTATCTTCTGCACTGTGGAAAGAATTTTAACTAAAAACAAAAATGCTAATGTTTATTAGAATGCCTGTTAATTTGTCTCCAATCTATAAAAATTGAGATGCTTTCTTTTTTTAATTTGTATCCCACAGAAAAAGAGGTCAGACTTAAAAAGAAAATGAATAAATAACCTGCAGCATAATTTGTCACATTTTGGGACAATATAATATATATGAATTGAAGTTTTGTGCTCATATTGAGAAATATGGGTTACTCTGGTTGTATGTCTTACAAAGCTGTGTGCTATTTTGGGCTACCTGTAAACAAAATATGGAAGGCCGAGTAACTAATGACCATGTGTGAATTCATGTTGGAAACATCAATATTGATCATTCTAATCTGCGGAGTTTTCAAGTTTTATTGTGGGAGGAAAATGAAGGCTGGGGAGAAAGATTTGATTTTGCTTTAATTAGCTAGGTAATTACTTCAACTCTCAAATTTACAACATTACCTGTATTAAAACAGACTTTACTAGTGAAAACTAATCAAAGAATCAATCAACAAAGAAGTGTTTAAGTGCTCATGGTTGTGTTAGGTGCTCAGAATTGTGTAAGGGGCTGAGAGTTTGTAGTAGGCATTAGGTATTTTGCTCAGTGCTGAGGGCTAAGAAAAAGTGTGAATCATGTGTCCTCAAGTGGCTTATATGGGGCAGAGAAGCATGTTTCACGTGAAATAACTAGGGCACACGTAAGGCAATGTGAAATTTCTTGTAGCAGCACTTAAGTCCCTGAGCTAGCCCAGTAGCAGTAAGAACTGAGAGGGGGAGCTGAGATTGAGAGGTTTTTTGGGGGGAGCCTCTGGGGCCAACATTATACTTGCTGGTTTGCCTTCTGGGGCCTGAGGTACAGTAATGATGGCCTCTCATACCCTTAGAATGTTTGGCACCTTGGATTTAGAGTGTGCTAAGTCAAATTTATATTATATATTACACACATACACATATATAATTTATTGCTATAATATGTTCTGAAAATATGTGAAAAAGGAGAGAAGTAAATCTACCTTCTTCAAGAAAGTATTGAATATGTTTATGCAAACGCATAGGCCAGGGAAAGTGGGACAGTTTGGTAGATGACCAAGAAATATCAATAAACTGTGAAGGCTTGTAGAAATCAGGTCAGAAAAGCAATTTGAAAAAGCCATATTGTACTCAGCGTTTTCCTAGGAAGACATTAAAACATAAGATATCTGACAGAAAGACTTTGGAATTTTTCCTACATTGTACCCACAACACAGAGCAACAGAGAAAAGGTAAAGGAATATGTTGATCCTTTTTTTAGAGTGGAAAGCTGATAGATTCTTTAAAAGGCAATATCATGCTATGTAGATATATTCTGTAGAAAAAATTATCTTTTCTACTTCTAACAGAAAACTCAGCAGAAAGGGGAACCAAAAATGATAAGGGAATATCCTTTTGAAAAATTAAATAAACTGATCTTGATTGATTGTATTTTAAGGCTCTAAAAAACTAGCACTATGTAGTGCCACTGATTATTTTTAAGAAATTTCATATTGTAGAAAAGGTGTCTAAGATTTAGAAAAAGTGTGAATCTTAGAAATGTGCTATTAAGGAAAAGAGTAATCGTGTATTTAATCTGCTGATGGTTTGAAGAGTAGTAAATCCTGGGAAGTGACAGTCGGGTCTTAAATTTGATAGGACTAACTTTATCTCTTACTGTGATAGGGGTAATGGGATTGGTAGGGCAAAAGGAAATGACGGATTTTATCTATACTTATTTTAGCAGGAATTTTGGTTTTGTTTTCCCCCCAATAAAATTGAATGTTGTTTGAATTTCCAACTTTTTGTATCCCTGGGTTAATTGTTCAAGACAAAAGATCCAAGAGAATACCTGCTTTTTTTTTTAATACAATCATTAATAACAGTTTATAAAAATCTGAATGTATGCAGAATTGGAGCTGCAAAGAGAGATAAAACCCAGTTCCTTCCCTCCTGGAGGTTTATAATCTAGGGGGAGACAGACTGACATACACAGTAACAATATAAGATATATTAAGCTTCATTTGTATGATAAATAGAAAATGGCACCTTGGAGAGAAAACCCTTTTTAAAGGATTAAATAAAGACTATTATCCTTTGACGCCTTTAAAAAGGTGTATTTTTATTAGTGTTTGCAGATGCATTACTGACAGGGTTATCAGAAAAAAAAATCAGTAGTATAAGAGATCAAAACACTAGGCACTTGGAGAGTATTGGTGGGGCTGGGGGGTGGTACTCTCTTCAGTTTCTAGTGCTTTGCAGACTTGAATGTGCAATGAATCGCCTGGGGAACTTGTTAAAATGCTGATTCTGATTCAGTAGTTTTGAGGGCTAAGAGCCTCTGTTCCTAACAAGTTCCCAGGTGATCCCAGTGCTGCTGGTGTGGGAAACTTTGCCAAGTAGCAAAGGGCCAGACCACTGGGTTTAGAAACAAAAGACACAAAAATTATTTGCGTAACCTGTCATAGAAGCCCATGTTGCTTAGATCCTTGAATCCTCAGACCCAACGGCATTGGAAACTTTGAGCCAGAGCTACCATTAATAGAGAATTAAATTTGTAGGAAGGATATAAGAAATTGCTGTCATGGAGCATTAAAAAAATAAAGGGTAATTGAAAAGTGCTATAATAATGTCTACCAAATATAAAGACTATTACAAAGAACGTTGATAGCTTTTTTAAGTCTGCATATAATGGACATAAATTTTGGCAAGATTGATTTAGATACAGAATAGAATGATTTCTCAGTAAGGATGCAGGCTATTTTACGGGGCATTTGAATTTCCTTTTTTTCTGGAGAACTTTATAATAAGATTGTTACCCAGCAGAGTTGGCTTGAGCGACACCTCTAAATGTGGAGAGATCCTCACAGCATTACTTCTAAGACTCTAAAAGTGCCACTGACAATGTTGAATTTTATCTAAGCCCTGTGATCCTGGACATTTTCCTTATCTTGACTAAACTTTAGGTAGGCTCCTTTGTCTCTATAGCCTTCAGAGACTCCAGATAGATCATGTTCCACCTGCTTCTATAGTAGAATCAGGGGATAACTTTATGTAATGGATACACCCCATTGCCAGACCTCCCGCTCCATTCCTCTTCCAAGTAGCTAGTCCCAGGCCTTCAAAACCCTATTGCTCTGCGCTTCAGGAGAGTTGAGCCCTCTTTCACTCTTCTTTATTGTGATAGCCTTCTAGTTTTTCTCTATCGCAATAGCCTTCTGGTCTCTTTCTTCTCTATTGCATAGGTCTTTGAATTAGGTCATCCTTGCTTGTTTCACATTGTCAGGTGCAAAATTTTTCTTTGACACCAGTGAACTGATAAGCCACAGCTGAGGGATAGTAGGGATGATTACACTGATTGTATTGTAAATCAGTACACTAAATTTCCATGCTGTTTCCCTTATTTCTGAATCCAGCATATCCTATCTGTCTGTAGACCATTAATTCTATCAATCCTTACTTCCGAAAGATAATTTATTTGAATGTCTCCTTTGTCTCTTAAATAGGTTTAAATGAGTTCAGATAGATTAATAACTGCAAAGGACCTAGATGGTTCAGAGAAAGAGACCTTTTCATTTTCCTTTCTTACTTTCTCGTTCCCTCTCCTCTTCCCCCTCTCCCCTCTCCCCCTTTCCTTCTCTCCTCTCCCTGTCTCTTCTATTTGTCCTGGTGTTAGAATCCTTCATTCAGCTTAGGAATTATGGATAATGAAAGTTTCGTTTTTCTGCTGTGTGATTAATATTCAGTTTGTACAGAGTTAAAACTGACATTTAATAGGATTCAGTAAAATATTATCAACCAACCACATGCTCATGTTTTTGTTTTTTGTTTTTCTTTCTGCAAACTTCAAAATAGTTTACAATCTTCTAGGCTATATATGGAATTATTTTATTTTTGTTTCTTGCCGCTGAACTTTTTTTCATGTGTTCACTTTTTTTAAAAAAAGTATTTTTATTGACATATCTTCACACACATACAGTCCATACATGGTGTACAATCAATGGCTCACAATATCACACATAGTTGTGTATTCATCACCATGATCATTTTTAGAACATTTGCATCACTCCAGAAAAAGAAATAAAAAGAAAAAAAGGAAAAAAGCTCATGCATCCCATACCCCTTAACCATCCTTCTCATTGATCACTAGTATTTCCATGTACCGAATTTCTTTTACCTGTTATCCCCCCATTATTTATTTATTTATTATCCATATTTCTTTACTCTCTGTCCATACCCTGGATAAAATGAGCATCAGACACAAGGTTTTCATTATTACACAATCACATTGTAAAAGTTATTTTGTTATACAGTTGTCTTCAAGAATCAAGGCTACCGGAACACAGCTCAGCAGTATCAGGCACTTTCCTCCAGCCATTCTAATACACCATAAATTAAAAAGGGATATCTGTATACTGCATAAGAATAATGTTCTAATTTGCTAGCTGCCAGAATGCAATATACAGAAATGTAATGGCTTTTAAAAAGGATAATTTAATGAGTTGCTAGTTTACAGTTCTAAAGCTGAGAAAATGTCCCAATTAAAACAAGTCAATAGAAATGTCCAATCAAAGGCATCCATCCAGGGGAAGATACCTTGGTTCAAGAAGGTCGATGAAGTTCAGGGTCTCTCTCTCAAATGAGAAGGCACATGGTGAACACAGTTACGGTTTCTCTCTCAGCTGGAAGGGCACGTGGCAAGCATGGCATCATCTGCTAGCTTTCTCTCCTGGCTTCCTGTTTCATGAAGCTCCCCTTCATGAAGTTTTCCTTCTCATCTCCAAAGCGTTGGCTGATGGACTGTCTGCTTCTCGTGGCTATGTCATTCTTCTCTGATCTTTCTGAATCTCTCCCATTCTCCAAAATGCTTCCTCTTTTATAGGACTTCAGAAACTAATCAAGACCCACCCAAATGGGTAGAGACATGCCTCCACCTAATCCAGTTTAACAACCACTCTTGATTAAATCACATCTCCAGGGAGATGATCTAATTACAGTTTCAAACATACAATTCTGAATAGGGATTAGAGGAAATGGCTGCCTTTACAAAATGGGATTAGGGTTAAAACATGGCTTTTCTAGGGTACATACATGATTTCAAACCAGCACAAATAACTTCCAGGATAACCTCTTGACTCTGTTTGAAATCTCTCAGCCACAGAAACTTTATTTTGTCAGATTTCTGTCTTCCCCCTTTTGATCAAGAAGTCTTTTTCAAACCCATGATTTCATGTCTCAGCTCACCCCAGAGGTTCTGTCTCATGGTCCCAGGGAGATTTATACCCCTGAGAGTCATGTCCCATGTAGGACAGAGAGCAGTGAGTTCATTTGCCAAGCTGGCTTAGAGAGGCACATCTGAGTAACAAAAGAGGTTCTTAGAGAGAGACTTTGCCCTGGTCTTAAAATACTTAAATTCATATAGGAGTTGCATTTTTAATTTTAAATATGATCTTGTTTTAACATATATATTTATATACATATATACATAAAATATATAAAGTCAGGCATTGTTCTAGCCACTGGGTATATAGCAGTAAACAAAACAAAGAAAGCAAAGTCCCTATCCTCCCTCCAAAGAATGGAGTTTGTATTCTGCTTGGAAAAGATAGATGTACAAACAAACCTGTAGGTATTTCAGATGGTATAAAGTACTATGTACCAAAAAGTAGCCCAAAACCAAAAAAATCAGGGAATGGGGGAAAGTGAGCATGTGTGTGTATGTGTGTGTGTAGTGGTTATTATGTTAAATCAGATAACATAATTGGAGAAGGACTCTCTAATACAGTGACATTTGATCAGGTAAGGGAGCACCATTTGGATATATTGAGGCAGAAGGAGAAGCATTCTATGCAGAGAAAAGAGCAAGTTTGTATTAGACACCTATTGTATACCCTTGGGGCCTGTGCCACATGCATTCCCATACTTTTGCTGCTGGATGAGATTCCTTTGTTGCTACAGAATGGGGTCCCAGTAGGAATCCACTCAATGCTCTCATGCATGCATAACCCAGAAATGTCAGGGAGTTTACGTCTTTGTGATTACCCTTGACCAATAGGGAACTGGGGCCTATAGAAAAATTCTTCCCCATTTTCTTTTCATAGTGGACAGTTGAGATGAATAATTCATAAAAACTTCATAAGGATGGTCCCATGGGATTGAGTTCATGTGTTCCCAGACACAATAAAGTCAATCATGCATCCTTGTATTAGCTTTCCTTCCATCTCTGTGTCATTTCTTCTGACCCCACTTGTTTTCTGGGATCACTTTCCACATAAACTATTTTAAGGCAAGCTTTATTTTAGATTCTGCTTTTGGAGGAACCAAAATTAAGAGAAATTGCAAAGACTCTGAGGCCTTTGGCACATTCAGGAGCAGAAAGGAAGTTTGTGTGTGTGTGTGTGTATGTGTGTTAATGGATATGGAGGAGGGCAAGAGTGATGGCAGTGATGGGGCAGGTGGGAAATATATATTTGATGCAGAGGGTCTATCATATGCAAAGATTCAGACATGAAAGGGAAGAGTTTGCTGATCTTGGGACCTGAAATCAGTTTAATTTGTTGATATGTGCCACTGAGTGTGCAGAGAGGGGAGAGAGATGGGGTGTGGTGATGTGAGAAGCATACCTCATACTCTCTCTACTTCCTCACATAAGTTCTAGCCTCTACTGCCTGTCTGTTTACACAATATACTCCATGTTGCTATCTCATCAGTAGTTTGCCTGTCACTTAGATACTTTTTTCTTTTACATGCCTATATTTCAAAGTTTGGAGGTGGAGGTCAGGGATCTTCCTTGCTTTCTATTGCTGCTTCCAAGTCATGCTGATTCACCTTTATCTTAAAGCTCCTGCTCCACTGAGGCACATATTTTTCAGCAGCATATGTCAGTGCCCCTACTCATCACGTTCATTTTCCATCTCCCAGCGCTGCCCCTTCTTCATCAAAGGTGTGGGTAGCAAGCTCACAGTCTTTCCCAGCACTTCATTTCAGCTTCCAGGTGCCTTCCAGTGGATGATACACTTTCCGTAGCCTGGCTTGGACTGTGCTTTTCTCTTCTCCAGTAGCTTTTTCTTCTCCCATTTCAACAACTTACTTCCAGACAATCTAGATCCTGTCTTCTTTCCACACTTCTCTTTCTGAGAAATTACTAGTTAAGAATTTTTGCTCTCTGTTCATATCTCCTTTCTTACCAGCTTGCTTCTATTATGGAAAGCTCAGGTATGAAGGATCAGAGAAGTGATTCCTACAAGCTAGCTAGCTTGCCAAGAGAGGAGAGAGGCTTGAGCGCAGCATGGCTATGCTCTTCCTCAAACTCACCAACCCTGGGGAGAAAACCCAAGAGTGTCACCACAGAAATTCCTTCACATGAGAATATGAGGCAACCTCCACCCCTGCCCAATTTCCTGGTTTAAGCTTTCAGCTTTACTATTAAGCTTTGACTGGCCCTCAGGAAGAGAAGATTGTCAATCTGTTAGGGCCTTCCTGCTCTCACCTTCATAAGGCAACTCATATCTACTCAAGAGATTGCTGATAGGCAAGTAACTTTCCTCAAAGAAATCTTTTAAGTAGGTTAAAAGCCCATTCCTTATTCCACTTCCCTGCCCAAATGTTGTCCAGGTACATCTCTCCAATATAGCGGTTCGATAATAAGATTAAATGCCTGCCTAAGGATACTCTAAGAATAAAGTCTCACCAACATAGAGATGTTGATGTTGAATAGAAATTTGAATAGAATTCAAATTTGAATAGAAATGCCCTCCATTATCAATCTTTTGAGAAAAAAATTCAAGTTCAAAGATGAAATTCCTGTGTAAATTCGAAATTACAGAGGTTAAAATACAAAAAATTAAACCCAAACTCCATCCTCTCCAATACTTCTGCTCAGGCTCAACCCAAGGTTTTCTTTCCCTCATAATCATAGTAACTGTAATATTTCACTACAAAGGCTCTCACAAGCCTGGCTTTTTTTTAAAAGTTGAGAGAATTAATAGGATTACAGTATTGTCACAGCAATAGCCAACACCCATGAAATTTAGAGCACTAGCAGATCCTCAACCCTAGGGCAGTTATTTCAAGCAAAATGATGTTCTCAGAACCCAAGTACCCAGTTTAGCCAAAAGCCATGGCATAGACCAGTGGAAATAATTCTTCTTGGTTTCCGTCTTTCCAGGATCCTTGTCCTTTGCTGCCAAGTGTTATTTCATTACCCATGAAATCAACTCCATTGAGACATATCTTCTATCAGTAGCTAAACTGATTTTCATATGTTGAACCAACTTTGTATTAGTTAGATAAATCCCATTTGGTCATGGTATATAATCCTTTTTATATGTGCCTGGATTTGGTTTGCTAGTACCGTCAATTCTCATTATTTACAGTAGTTATGATCTATCAAGTCACCGAAAACACTGAATTAGCAAATACTGAACCGTGCCCCTAGAAAAAATACAGAGTAGGTTCCTGCTGGCCTCTGGTCACAACATTTTGTCAACCAATCCATACATAAGCTTGTTTTATATGTGTTTTTGCTTAAAGACATCTTATATCTTTTGATTCCTCCTTAAATTTGCATGCAATGATTCTCTAGGAAGCTCTTTGTTTCACCAAACTTATAATAACTGCCCCTATTTAATCCAACCTAGAAACATCATTGCCTTCAGAACATTAAACAAAGCCTCTAAACATAAATTTAAGCAAATTTATTAATAAATTGCATTTGGGACAGGTAATTGGACCTTGTTAAATAAGGTGTCAATTCCTTAACATTGGACTCAAGGCCAATAGTCCGTAACTCATGCCTGAATAAATCTTACTTAACACACATATTTTGTCCATAAGGCACATCACAACCTTCTCGCATTTAGGAGTACTAGACAGCACTTCAGCACTATTTTTGGGAGACATTTTAAACAGTGAGATCACCACCAAAAAGAGCAAAAATGTGAAAATGTGGCACTAACTATATAGAAAAAAGGATACTTGTTTACAGTAAGAAGGCTTATATAAGAAGGCAGAGCATTGCCTCAGCTGAGAATGAGAATGTCATTTGACTTAAATTTTCAACTGTAAATTTTTATTGCCTCTTTTTTAATTTCTATCTCTTCATTGATATTTTCTATTTGGTAAGATATTTTCATTCTTTCCTTTAGTTTTTTCAATACAGCCTCCTTTATTTAAAATATCCTTAAAATAATTGCTTTGAAGTCTTTGTCTAGGAAGTCCAACAACTGGATTCTTCATGGACAGTTCCTATGGATTGCTTTTTTCCCTGGGTATGGGCTATGCTTTCTTATTTATTTGCATCTTTTTTTTTAACGGGACATTTAAAATAATATGTCACAACTCTGAATGTCAGAACTACTACCTCCCCAGTGATTTTTCTTGTTGCTGTATGTTGTAGTTATTGCTGTTTGTTTAATGACTTTTCTAAACTATTTCTGTGAAATCTATATTTATTGTTGTGTGTGGCCACTGAGGTCTTTGCTTGGTTAGTTTAGTGGTCCTCTAGTGACTGGACAGAGATTTCATTAAACACTTGGAATAAATTTTGCTTTCTTTGCTGAAGGGGCCCTGCATGTATGCTGGGGCATACCTTCAACAGTCAGCCAGCTATTAACAGCCCTGCCTTAGCCTTCACTTTCTGCTTGTGCAGAGTCTCAAGTTCAGTCAGAAGTGGAGCTTAGGTCCTTCTCAGATCTTTCCTGTGCACATGTACAGCTGCGGGCATGCGCACACCGTTACTCATACGTATGTGTGAGGCTTTTCTACATTTCCATAAACATGTGGAAGATTTTTCAAGCCACTCTGAACATCTCCTTCCCTAGTTTTTCTTTTGAAGTTTTTTGGCTATCCAATTCTTTTCTACCACCTCTGACAACTGTAATTGAATAATTACCTCTAAATATTTTTGACAAATGCCTGTGGAACAGGCTTTCCTCATTAGGCAAGTTCTTTATCAGTCCACATGAAGACATCATAGCAAGTGTCGTCTTCTGGGTTATTAACAGATAGCTCGAATAATGACTCTTCTCCAAGAATAAAGCTTTCAAGGATCTCTAAGCTGATTTTACTCTTTCTAGTGGCTGCTAGGTTGCTGAATTTTATCATGACTAAGGATTGTTCATTTTCAAGGCCACCATGGAGCCAAGTGGCATGTAGGAATAGGCACGCTTAAGTGCTACAAACCTCACGGATTTAACTGAAATTCAACTGTTTTTGTTGAATAAATATTCCTTTGATTATCTTCCTGAGTCCTGAAAAGACTTGATTCTGACATTTTTTTTTGCCAGTTTTCTAATTGCTTTTTTATCAACCTACTAAATTTATTTTAATATTTGTTCCCCCTATTATTGATTTATTTTTAATCCATATGTTTTACTCATCTGTCCATAAGGTAGATAGAAGGAGCATGAGACACAAGGTTTTCCCAATCACACAGTCACATTGCAAAAGCTATATCATTATACAATCATCTTCAAGAAACATGGCTATTGGAACACAGCTCTACATTTTCAGGCACTTCCCTCAGCCTCTCCAATATACCTTAACTAAAAAGGTGATACTATAAATGTGTAAGAATAACCTCCAGGATAACCTCTCGACTCTGAAATCTCTCAGCCATTGACACTTTTTTTGGTCTCATTTCTCTGTTCCCCCTTTTGGTCAGGAAGGTTTTCGCAATCCCTAGATGCTGAGTCTCAGCTCATTCTAGGATTTCTGTCCCACGTTACCAGGAAGGTTTACACCCTTGGGAGTCAAGTCCCACGTAGAGAGGGGAAGGGCAGTGAGTTTGCTTGTTGTGTTGACTGAGAGAGAGAGAGGCCGGATCTGAGCAACAAAAGAGGTTCGCTGGGGGTGACTCTTAGGCCTATTTTTAAGTAGGCTTAGCCTATCCTTTGCAGGGGTAAGTTTCATATGAACAAACTCCAAGATTGAGGGCTTGGCTTATTGCTTTGGTTGTCCCACTGCCTGTGAGAATATCAGGAATTCTCCACATGGGGAAGTTGAATTTTCCCCCTTTCTCCAAGGGGACTTTGCAAATATTTTTTTATTCACTGTTCAAATCACTCTGGGATTTATCAGGGGATCACTCTGGACAAATCTACAAAATCTCATGCCCT
>PVIY010052891.1:0-14962 GCA_004026745.1 Myrmecophaga tridactyla | reverse complement strand
CAGGTGGCCTCTCTCTCCAGCAGGGAAATTGAACTTCATGGTGACTAGCTTCTAAGGCAGCAAAAGCAGAAGTTTCTAGGCATCATAAGACCAAAGCCTGAATCAGCATGGCAACACTTCTGCCACATTTCACCCTATTCAAGGGGAGAGGAAATACTCTATCTCTGTAAAAGAGTCACACAGATGTGTAGAGATGGGTGGGATGGTTGGAGGTCAACTTGACTGATAGTCTACCATGTATGACTTCTTTTAAGTGAAAAGAAATGTGCTTCAAGCAAAGATATCAGTTAGAAATTCACTGGCAAAGAGCAGGAAATCTTAGACAAATGGTCAGAAGTGCTCAAATACCCTTAGTCTCTCTTTCTTGGCTCTGTGTTATAGCTATAACTAAAAAGTCCTTAGGTTTTGGTGCCTGAAGTAGCTTGTGATATGAAAAAGGGATCACAGTGGTCAGGACTTTGTTTCAACCTGACATTTTACATTTTGGATAAACAATAAGAGGGGAGAAACAAAGGAAAAGGGGTTTTATAATTATTTCCAACTTAAAAATTTTTTTTTTTGGTTGTCAGCTTTAACTGAGGCTCCCTTCTCAGGCACACTCATCTAGATTTGTCTGGTCTGACATCTCTGTAGCCAGGCCCTACTGGACCATTCCATTCCTCAATAATTCCACATCCTTCTAGTCCAACATTCCTTTCTCCTCCTACCTGGGCCATTATTCCTCTTGTCTGTCTGTCTGGGAAGCATTGACCCATCTCTTAGGAAAGTGCCTCAGCCTGTTTCTGACTTGGAGAGACCCATACTGCTCTCCTGGGGCCTCTCTGTCCTCATGTACTCCTCTCAGCAGAGGAGTTAACGTCTTTGATGGGTAAGTTTGGGACAAGGAACTTAGAAGAACTTTTAGGTCTTATCTGTGGGATTCTCCTGTCTCCAGAGCTCATGTTGGGTCAGCTCTCCAGCCCATGCAGTCTACTCTTTGCCTGCCCTGCTGGGGAAAGACTGGGAAGGAGCTAGCAAGGCTATCTATGGGTGAGGTGTTAATATGTTCACCTGGCCCAGATTTAAAGCCACGTTTTCAGGTGAGCTTTTATCAGTAATGATGCTTACCCAAGGGCTGCCATTCTTCTCAGCCCCACTCAGTTGTTACTTCCCTGTTGCTCTTGACTGCCCATCTTCTTGCTATTCAACAGATTCATCTCTGCCCTGAGCTGGTTCAGGGCTACATCCCTGGGCTGGCTTACAAGTAATTGGCATTAGATATGTTTGCTGTGTTATATGCAATGGAATTGATGTATAGCTGCTTATGTTGCAAATAAACATCCTTTAAATTAGTTGTGAATCCCAAAGTGTGATCCTAGTCTCTGTGGAGAATCTGCCAAGAATGAAAGAAAGATGAGAGACAAAAAATATTAGAGAAAACAGTGGTATACTTGAAGTCCAAGGAGCTTTAGAGAAGCTTCTGAAGGGAGGTGAGCAAGGCCTATACTGGTTGTCAAATCAGGAAAGAAGAGAGAGCTGGAGGGGAGCACAAAGAAAGAAAGAAAGAAAAAGAAAGAAACCTAAAAAATTAAGCCTCTGAGGTATGAGGAAAGAAAAATTTAGATATAGGATTTGAAAAAGGATACATGGAATTTAGTCAGATACCAATAAAGATTTTTGGCAGCAAAGGATAACTGAGGTTTTTTTTTGAAGTATTGCAAAATACATAGAACCCTGTAGACTTTTGGAGACTGATATCCCCAAAATCATGCCAGGCCCCTGGGAGCTACATCGCGAGCAGAGGGATGGGACCTTAGCACCTCTGCTAGATCCCAGCGTCTCCTGAGAAGGCAGGCATACTGCCTAACTGCATTTCATGGTGCGCATTGTACAGGTTCCAAATGATTAGATTTAGTAATGCCTCCCTCCGGAGCATGTGGATTTCTATTGCTAGCTTCGAATCAGTTTTCTATTTCAGAAGTGTTCTGCATCTATTTTCCACAACATTCCTAGATGAACTTAAGCACGTGGCATGAGGTTAGAGTTGTTTCTTGTGTGAGCTGTCTGATGCCTGAACTGTGCTGTGGGTGTCTCATATTTTACAGATATTCACGCATTTTGCTTCTTCAGATCCTGTTCTTAAATTTTGCATGCAAATAGGCATAACAGCCTCAGTTAGAGAGTCTCTCCCACTCAAAGACCCCCCCTTGAAAATCACATGCATCCTCTTTGACTGCCTTTCTTATCTTACAAATGTGAAGCTTTATCATCTGAGAACAGACGTCACAGGTTAACGAGATTATTTCTCCAAAGCACAAGATTGTGTGCAGTTATGTGTCAGGCATGGGGCTATGTATTTGGGTAATAGAGAGGGCATGTGCTGGGGAGGGATAGAGGTGGTACGTGGAACTTGTCCCTTGCTCTTGAGAAGTTCAGCCTAGTATAGGGAACTGAGATCAGACTGTGCTGGAAATAGTACTCAAACATTTTTCCATCTGCTCCAATAATTTATCAGTGCACACTAATTGGATTAGCTGGTGTTATCAGCATGCGTGTCTTCCTGCTGTGTAGGGGATATGCAACGAAGCACGTGGTCGAAGGTCTGGAACCCAGGACACTGTATCGGTTTCGACTGAAGGTCACCAGCCCCTCGGGGGAATACGCGTACAGCCCAGTCGTCTCAGTAGCTACAACCAGTGAGTACACAAAACTCTAAGGCTCTTCAAGATAAATGAAGCAATTCAGAGGTAAAAATGCTCTTTTACTTGGCCATACTGGGAGCAGAAACTACTCTTTTATTTTTAATTGTGGACAATTCAGTGGCATTAACTGCATTTGAAATGTGCTACCCTCACCACCATCCATTACTCCAATGTTTTCATCTAACTGCATTCTACCCCAAACAGAAACACTACCACTATTAAACAGTAACTCCCCATCTTCCCTCCCAGTCCTTGGTAACCTGTACTCTACTTTCTGTCTCTATGACTTTGCTTATTCTGTGTATTTCATATATGTGGAATTATACATTACGTTTCCTTTTGTGTCCAGCTTTCACTCAACGTATGGTTTTCAAGGTTCATCCATGTTGTTGCTTGCATCAGGACTTCATTCGTTTTTATGGCTGAGTAATATTCCATTGTATGGGTATACCTCGTTTTGTGTATTTATTCATCTGTTGATGGAATCTATTCCATTTGTACGTGCTTTGATAACATTGTTTGCTGGCTAGGTCCTGCCACAACATAAGGGAACTCTAATTATACTTTGACAGAGTAGGAGAGCTGTTTTTGTGCCAGGACTACCATGTTAGTACCTATTTGGCATCAAAGGGTAGAGTGGCCTCTCTTAGGAAATGGGCCTTGGGGTTTGGGCTGGGCCGGCTTTCCCACATGGCCAAATAGCATTGCCTCTTTGGTTGTTCCTGGATGAGGAGGTCAACTCTGAATTGTGTCTCTTTGGACAACTTTGACAAATTCACCTTTACTTGGCACCTAACCCTGATTCCTGGGGATACTTTGAGAACAAAAGAGTTAACTCTATTGCTTCTATCTAGAAGGGAGGGAGAACCCTGTGTGATGGTGGTAAAAAAGAGGTTGCCCTTCATGCCTCTGGCCAGTCCATCCTTTTCCAGTTCAGTTTTCAGGGTGCACATATTTTCTATGATCTGTATTTTAGAACATTTTAAAAATGTGGGTGTCCAGTGTCATTTTTGAACTAGAATGTTATAAAAATTAAAAGTCCCAGGAATGTTCCTCATAGCCTATCCGCTGAAAATGCAGCTACGTCTTTCCTGGCTACAGAAAGGAACTACATCTTCCTTTAGTGAGTAAAAAGGTTTAAAATATTTTCCAATGTAGCATTTGGCTTGCATGCATATATTTTCTGTGTCTTTTAATTGTGTCCTTTAGGAATTAATTCATGAAAATGTTGTGTTGATTAAATATAATTCAGATTTCGACTTAGCCCTATAGTATCTTCAGTTGCAAAACACATTGTTAGGGCATTGGATCTCAGTTTAACAATCTGAGAGTTTAGCTAAAGCTGAGTGTGGAGACTGTATATATTCCAACTGATGCTTGGATGGCTGTGAGAAAAATGATAACTTCAGAGGACATCTTTTTTTTTAACATGGGCAGGCACCAGGAATCGAACCCGGGTCCTCTGGCATGGCAGGCAAGCATTCTTGCCTGCTGAGCCACCGTGGCCCTCCCTTCAGAGGACATCTTTGAAGTGAAATAATCAGTTATGGAGATGCATGTCAGGAAAGAGTACTTGTTTCTTAATCTGGCTATGTTGAAAGCATTTGCTTTTACATGGAAGATATTTTGCTACTGGGGATTTGGGGAGAAGAAAAGAGGGCAGAGCAGAACATGAGTTTGTTCTTTGTATGTTGAGGGGAAGGCACAGGGAGTGAAATAGAGGGGGTGGGGAGAAAAAGCTGGGAAAGGTGGTTTGAAGACTTTTGAAAATACATGCTAGTGGGCCAGGGAACTCTTCCATGCTACCTTTCAGCTCCCTCCCTTCTAAGCATCCTTTTTAATACCAAATAAAAGCCAGGGCAGCAGTGTCTGTGTCTTTGGCCAGAGTTTGCACGGAGCTGGTGTGCCATTTGGAGATGTTAAGAAGTTAGAGCCATCTGAACTACTTTCCTGTTAGTCAATAAGGTTGTGCCTGTGCAGTAGGTGTGCCTTTTGCTTGCTGAGCTGGCTTTGGTGAGTCAGCCCTGGATGGCTGAAGCAGGGTATTGTCATTACAGTCCCATGGCCATTTAGACAACCCCTCCTGCTGGGACGAGGTGTGGCTGGAGCTGGAGACCATGGTTTTGGTGACCAGGTATGCTGGGGCTTCTTGGCCATTTATTTCATCACAGATAGATGCCCAAATGCCTGTGACTGGGAAGCTCTCTCAGCCTCCTGGGACTCTCCTGACTGGTAAGGGTCAGGCATTCTTCTTCCTTCTGGCTGGCCCAGGCTTTGGCTCTGCTGGCTGGTGACTTCTCTTTCATGCTATTGCTGTATTTATAATTTCCAGAACAGACTCTCTTAAGGAGGCAGATCATGCTAAACAAAGAATTAAAAATGGGCATATTATACTAAATAAGTGAAAATGCTACTGTAGGTTGATAATTTGCATTCAGTTTGAAAGTGTTTTAATAAATCACAAAAGCATGTACTTTGTTTGAATAAAGAATGTTCAGCTTTTTTTTCCCCCAGGTAAAGTACATGAGACTCTTGCTTAAATGAGGCATATAATTTTAATCAGGTGCGCCCTTAAAAAGAAAGAAAAACAGCTGCTGCTTGTTAATCGGCAAATATCTTCTCCAATGAGCTCATTATTAATTCACTGCTTTAATACAGACTTAAATTCCACTAAGAAAAGGGTTTTTGCCCTATTATAATATCTGCCGGCACATCTGCAGCTACATAACCCTCTTACAGGACCTGAATGATGGCTTCCCAGAGGCCACTCTGCCCTTTCCCTCCACGTAGAAGTTTGTCCCTTGTGTGACCCTGACCATTGGGGTCCGTCCAGACCCGATGAGCATTTGTGGACATCCTTTCACCCAGGCAGGATTGCTTTCATATTTGTAATTGCAGCACTCAGGATAAACATTAGAAAAAGAAACCCAGAGAGGCACAGGCACTGCCTTTTTTATATTCAGCTGCGTTTACCGATGGCGCTTCCTTGGGCTCGCCCCACAATGTCTTGAAGGGTTTGGGGTGGGAGGAGCGGAACATTCTGCTCACCCGGGAATTTCCTCTCTGTTCTTTGTGACTTCTGCCTACAGTGGGAGTAGAAAGAAGCGGACAAGAGCCTTTTCATTTCTTTTCTGTTTCCCTGTCACACTCACACAGCCTGTGCAGCTCTTCTGTGCCTCGGTTGATTCATATCTGTTGTGGTGGCATCCTTAGTGCCTCTTTGCCTTCCTGGCAGTGGTGTGAGGTGGATTGATGAGTTTACGTTGCGAAAGAGCTTTCATGCTCTGAAGGATGGGTATTGCTTCCTTTGGCTGAAATTCAGCGAGCTAAGGATGATGAACACTTATGTTGTTTTTCCTTCTCTTCTATGAGGGCATCACCTTTACAGAATAAGTCGTTTGAGCTCTGCTTTCCTCTTGCAGAAGCTGGAATAGGTAAAACATTTATTTTAATTATCATATCAAAATTCTCTGGTCTTTTCTACAAACAGTCCTCAAACTTTTAGGCATGAAAAGGATTTATTTTTTTCCAATATGTGCATGCTACAGCGCTTCCTGGTTAGGATGAACTAGGAAGTGGCCCCCACCAGGCGAGACCTGCTCCTCAGGTAAGATGGACTTCCTGCAACGGAGGTGGTCTGTGCAGAAACAAATGGTGGGAGTGATGCTGAATAGGCTTTTAGAACTTTCCTTAAAATCCCAAGGAGTTAGGACTTCTCTGAAGCTCTTTCGGCAACTCCTATCATTTAACACTTTGGGGAAGGATCATAGTTATTTAATGTCTATATTCAATATTAAATTAAAAAATGGAAGCATGTAGTGAATTGGAAAGACCCCTCAACACTTATTAAAACACCAAGGGAAAGGAGTGTGGCCTTTCAAAAGACCTGGCCTTGAGCTCTGATGCTACCCACTCCCAGCTGGGTGACCTTGGACGACTTGCTCAAACTTTCTGAGCCTGTTTTGTGGTTTGAAGGAGAATCTAAAAAGCGTTGTATACCGTACAAAGTCCTTTATACAGCTTAATCAGTAGAATCCAATTTAAGATACCATAGTAAAAAATTAGTAGAAATAGGATAAGCTTCCTATGTTCTTATAACTGATTCTCAGCAAAGGACTTGCTTTTGTAGTTTGGTGGCAACTGAAATTTGAGAGTTGCAGAAGAAGGGGCTGTTGGGTGGGAGAACAGAGACTTCCATAATCACTTTGCTCCTCCCCTCCTTTCTGGGAAGTGGAGGGAAGGAAAACAGTCAATGGACTTCGTTTGCCCAACTCAAGTGTAAATGGATCATGTGATAGGTTTCTGTTGATATATTGGGCAGGATGATTCTTAGATGGAGGCTGTGCATTGTAGGATATCTGGCAACATTTCTGATCTCCTCTACTCACTCAATGCTGGTAGTACCCCGCCCCTCTGCCCTGCCTTCCCCACTGTGAAAATCATAAATGTCTCCAGACAATACCAAATGACCCCTGAGGGGCAAAACTCTGCCTTCTTCACTTCCACCCCCTCGCCCACACTACATTACTTTGCCCCATCCCCAATGTTGAGAAACGTTGGGTCAGGCATGGCAGCCCATGAAAGCCCTGGAGAGCTATGGGCCTTGACCTTTGACTTTGGCCTTTGGTTTATCATGATACTTTTATTTGAAGCTTTTGGTCTAAAAAATATGTGTGGAGTGATGAAAAGGAAGTGTAATGGGGCTAAAAATCTTTAGGAGATTGTCAAGCTCTAGCAGACAAAATTGTTATTGCGGGACAATTTTAACTTGGCTTACATTTATTTTTACCAGAGAAAAAAAAAGGATATTACTGATGTTCATTCTAATAGCAGCCCCATCATTCATCTGCTCCCATATTTTCCCACTTTGTCCTCTGCCCAGTTGACTTCGCACAGCTCGAACCCTCTTAGGACGCCAAGAGAAAAGTGGTTCCTGGACCAGGGAGCTGGCATTCAGAGACTTATTCTACCATAAGAAGCAGAAATAGGGAATTTTACTTCTCAACAGATGATAAAAGGAACTTTGAGTGGTGGGGTGAGCCCCAGCAGGCAGTTTGGGGTGGTAGTGTGGGAGGAGAGTTTCTCATAGGATTTAGAATCATACTAGGCTGAAATGGGCACTACAGTATTATATTAGGGTTCTCTTGAGAAACAAAGCCAACAGGAGATATCTGTAAATATGAGATTTTATAAAAGTGTCTCACAAAACCTTGGGGATATACGAGTCCAAATTCCATAAGGCAGTATGCTAGCTGGCAATCCGATGAAGGTTGTTGAACTCTCCAGGAGAGGTGGGCTGGCTGAAGACGTGGAAATTCTTTCTTCTCTTTTAAAAGTCTTCAACTGATTGGATCAAACACATCTGATTGGATTATCTCATTGTGGAAGACACACCCTCGGTTGATCATAGATGTAATCAGCCACAGATGCAATCAACTGACCAATGATTTAATAAACTGACCTACGAGTTAATTAACCAGCTAAAAAATGTCCTTCCAGTACCATGCCAGTGCTTGCTTGACCAGAAAACTGATACCTGGTTAAGTTGACACACGAACCTGACCATCACAGTCCACTCCCTGTCAACTTGGCAGCTATATACATCACCTTAAGCCATACCCTTGTCAATTTGGCACTATATACATCACGTTAAACCATACTTAATCTCTAAATAGAACACAATAGATATGTTTCACCTAATGATACTCAGCTGTCCTGCATACAACCGGAAATGCACTAAATCTCTCCAGAATAGGGTACAAGTCCTTAGGTGACATTTACTCTTAAACTTGATGTCTTATAACTTAAATACTATAACATGAACAACACAATTATGTGCTAGGATAAGAAAACAAGGTGTTTGCTTTATGTGCAAATACAAACATTAAAAAAAACGAAATATTCATACCATCACAGTCCTCGTTTCTGTGACTGGTCACATGGTCATAGTTCGTATTTATCACTACCTTCTTCCACTACCCATTCCATGTTTCCTTAACCCTCAGTAAGCACTTGAGCTGGCTGTGGTTCTTTGCCTGGTGGGGCGATCCAAACCTTCATTCCTGAAGTTTCTGGGCTAGTGATAGTCCTGCCTAGATTGGGTTGTTGCACTTTTCCATTGACTTTAATCACAGGGCATGGTAGTACTAAGAGACGCTATAGGGGATCTCTTGTATTCCAGGAAAACTCTTATTTACCTCCATTGTGTAGTTACAGTCCTACTTCCCTTGATAGGATCAATCATGCCAGTCACTACAGTGATCCTCTTCCTTGCCTGTTGATTCAGAGGCATAAAAAGCCCAAAGTAGCCAGATGGCAGTCTTAACTTACAGTTCAGTGAATTTATTGTTGTGTCTCCTGGTAGGAGCACTCCTCCTTTTGAAACTAAGACCTGTAGACCAGCAGAGCTTGAGACTGCAGGGACAGGAAGCAAAAACCTTTCTAGTGGATCACTGAGGGTGGTAGTAAGTGGTGCCACTCCCATTTTCCACCCCTTGATTCCTGGACCTGTAGGAATCCTGGCTATGGGAGAAATAGCACCATAGAGTGGACACTGGATTCAGAGCATATAAAACATCCTGGAGAACATTGCCCAGCCCTGCAAGAAATTGCCACCTAGTTGTCACCATAATTGGGTCTTTAAAAGGCTGTTCCACTGTTCTATCAACTCACCTGCCTCTTGATGATGGAGAACATGGTAAGACCGGAGAATTCCTTGAATATCTGGCCATTTGCACACTTCATTTGCTGTGAAGTGGGTTCCTTGGTCAGAAGTAATGCTGTGTGGAAATCATAATAGATAGATAAGGCATTATGTAAGTCCACAGATGGTAGTTTTGGCAAAAGCACTGCATGCAGGGAAGACAAACCTATATCCAGAGTATGTTATCTGTTCCATTTAGAACAAATTGCTGCCCCTCCCATGATGGAAGTGGCCCAATTTAATCAAACTGCCATAGAGTAGCTGGTTGATCACCTCAGGGAATAATGCCATACTGGGGGCTGAGTGTGGGTCTCTGCTGCTGGCAGATAGAGTACTCAGCAGTGGCCATAGCCAGGTTGGCCTTGGTGAGTGGAAGTTCATGTTGCTGAGCCCCTGTATAACCTCCGTCCCTACCAACATGACGACTTTGTTCCTGAGCCCATTAGGCAATGACAGGAGTTGCTGGGGAAAGAGGCTGACTGGTATCCACAGAATGGGTTATCTTGTCCACTTGATTATTAAAACCTTCCTCTGCTGAAGTCACCCTCTGGTGTGCATTCACATGGGTCACAGATATCTTCATGTTCTTTGCCCCCTTAGAAAGGCCTACCCACATACCTCTTCCCCAGACCTTTTTGTCACCAATTTTCCAATCATGCTCCTCCCAAGTCCCTGACCATCCAGCCAAACCATTAGCAACAGGCCATGAGTCAGTATACACACACCTCTGGCCAGTTCTCCTTCCAAACAAAACGAACAACCAGGTGCACTGCTTGAAATTCCTCCCACTGGGAGGATTTCCTCTCACCACTGTCCTCCAGGGTATTCTAGAAAGGAGCTGTAATACTGCAGCAGTCCACTTTTGGGTGGTACCTGCATATAATACAGTATTATCTGTAAACCAGGACTGAATTTTCTTTCTCAGCCAACTTGACTATAAGGAACACCCTCAGAAGCCACAGCTCTGGGCTGGGAAAGAGAAGGTAATGTGGCAGGAGTTGGGGCCATGGGCATTTGGGCCGCTTTCTTGTGTAACTTACTTGTGCCTTCAGAACCGGCTGGAGCACTATCTTGTATGTGCCGTTTCCATTTTCCGATGGCCATACCAGTTCTGGCAATTTGACCTCAGGTAATGTCAGTCCCTTTTTGATCTGTTGCAGTCGACCACCCAAACAGTTAATGCCCTTTCTAACTGCTCCAGCTACAACCTTGAATCTAGAATCTCTGCTTTGTGGGCCCATATCAGTAATTTCAGCCCGATCCAGCTTTATATTTCTTCCACTATTACCCCACACATATTCCCCTGGTTTCTGTCTATATAGATTGTAAAACTCATGCAGTTCTTTTGGAGTATGGTTACCTCCTCATGGGTCACACTTTGTACCTCACCTTTCGGTCCTGTTGGTACTTTTGTTTTAGGTCTTGAAGGAAAGGGATGGTGGATCATGAAAAGAATTAGAAGTGTCTTTCAAGCCAATTACCTCAGGGTATTCCATTGCAGTTTCATCGTGTAAAACTCCAGACAGAGGAGTGAGGGCTGTTTCCCCAGGGCCGATGCTTACAGGTTTAGCAGGTGCTCTTTAGGTTGAGGTTGGGTGGCAGACTTCTCAAGGCAGAGGCCGGAGGTAGGGAAGCTGTCTCCTCAGGGCAGGCTGGAGATTTTGTGGCTCTTTCCTCAGGACAGACTATTAGAAGTCTATCTAGCAAAGACTCTGCAGAATCTAGGGTTTCCACATCTCCACTGACATTATTACCAACCCATTTGTCCCTACCCCCAGTTTCTGGATCCTATTCTTTTCCAATTAAAGCCCTTTAACAACAGACACCTTGCAAGGTTGAGAGTTAAGATTACATTGTAAACCTGCTACTCTCACAATGAGACTCTAGGTGTAGTTTTCAGAGATCTGAAGTCTGTGACCACTGAAAATAAGATTATTTTCAGTGCAAATATAGAAATGTTTACATCTTTCTTATGGCATTTAGGTAGCAAATTTGAAGCCTTCAGCTCATCCCTTTCTCTCTTAACTTTATCCAGCGTTATCTAAGAACAACAGGCTGACATCAAACCTCTTAACTACAACAACTCTGTTAAGGTGTCAAAAACACTGTCACCCAGAGCCTTGCCTCACATAAGAGTCTGATTAGGAGAATCAAAGGATGATATTATGTATATCTATACTGCCAGTGCAAGCCATGGACTGTCATGTCATCTTGATTATTGGAAATGGAGTCATTAGTGCCTTTGAATCTAATCAGAGTACAAAACCAATTGTAAAAACCCATTTTTAAGATTCTATTTCTCAAGAACCATGTTCAGTTCCAATCTCTATTAGTTGGGGTTCTCTAGAGTAACAGAGCCAACAGGACAAATCTGTATCTGAGATTTTATAAAAGTATCTCTCACAACTGTGGGGATACTTGAGTCCAAATTCTGTAGGGCAGGCTGCTAGCTGGCAACTGTGATGAAGTCATTGATAAACTCTCCAGGAGAGGCTGGCTGGCTAAAGAAGAAAAGTTTCTCTCTTTTCCCTTAAAAGTCTCCAACTGATTGGATTCTGTCTTTGCAGAAGACACTCCCTTAGCTGATCATTGATGTAATCAGCCACAGATATAATCAACTGACTGATGATTTAATAAACCAGCCTTTTGGTTTATTAACCAACCATAAAATGTCCTTGCAATAATGGTTAGATCAGTGCTTGCTTGACCAGATAACCTGGTGCCATCACTTGGCCAAATTGACACATAAATCTAACAATCACAAGTGTCAGTGGGTGAGGAGGAAACCATGTTTGCTCTTGCTGGGATCCTCGGTGCCTTGCACAAGATTTGGCATATAAATGACTCAACAAATATCTGTTGAATAAATAAGTGAGGCCTTTGAGATTATTTAGATCAAAGAGTATAAACTCACATGCCTTTTGGGTCAGGTATGTATTCAGGTGTGGAGAGGATAGGCAGAAGAGAATGGTGGGCCTGTGTTCAACAAGAACAAGTGGCAGCTATGATCACCATTGCTATAACCTCAACCTTGTTTGAGATGCATGTGCTCTTCCGGGTGCTTTGTTGTTTTATTTCGTTTAGGCTTAATAACAGTATCTATTTTTTAAAGAGAGTGAACTCTTCTATAGACTTTGCAGTTGACAGTGTTCTGAGTGTTTCACAAATACCTCAGTTTATTTAATCCTCACAACAACCTCATGAGATAAGTGTTCTTTCCCCATTTTCCTTCTGGCTTCTGCCCCAATTCCTCAGTGGTAATGTGTGTGAGGTCCCTGGGCTGCAGGACACACGTGGTGGTGGAGACACCTGGTCCCCTGGCCGGGTGTCCATGTTCCTGGTCACTCACCCTGTGCTGGCACCGGGAAGCATGTATGCTGCTTGACAGGCCACTGCCTTGCTCCAGGGGATGCTGCCATGGGTGAATGTGGACCCAGTGTTTATAGAGCTTTGACTTTTCAAGAAAAGCCAGAGTTTTATGGGAGGTCACTCAATGCTTAATGTTGCTCAGCAACTCGAAACTTTAAAAAAAAAAAAGAAACAGGTTCACATGGGCCAAATGAACCACACTTGAGTCCCATCCTTTTATTTTATGGATGAGGCAGCTGAGTCCAGGTTGGTGATTGGAGTGATTCCAGGTCACACGAGTCAGGGATGAATCAGTGACGGTCACCCAGACCATCTGCTTCCCTGGGCAGTGGTCCTGCAAGTACTGCTGAGAGACGGATGAGACTCTACAGAGGGCCACCGCCCCATAGAGGAGGGTTTGGCCCAGAGCCCGAGTTGAGTGTCAGGACCTGTTGATACTATACTAATCGTCAGTGATCAGTTCAGGATAAACCATTTGCCCTTGGAAGAGAGTGGCCATATACTTTGAAAATATGGTAAGTTAAAAAAAAATCAGTTGGCATCACCATGTCACATCACACATTTTTAAAAAATATTTTCACTGTAAATATTTAATATACAAAAATATATTCTTGTCATAAAAACCATTCCATACATGTGTACAATCAATGACTCACAATATCATCACATACGTGCATATTCATCAGCATGCTCATTATTTGAACATTTGCATCACTCCAGCAAAATAAAAAGAAAAAAGGAAAATTCATACATACCATACCTCACACCCCTCCCTCTCATTGACCACTAGTGTTTCCATCTACCCAATTTATTTTTCCCTTTGTCCCCTCTATTATTTATTTATTTATTTTTATCCATGTTTCTTATTCATCTGTCCATACCCTGGATATAAGGAGCATTAGAAACAAGGTTTTCACAATCACAGTCACATTGTAGACATTATATCTTTATACAGTTGTTTTCAAGAATCAAGGCTACTGAAACACAGCTCAACAGTTTCGGGTACTTCCCTCTAGCCACTCCAATACACCATAAACTAAAAAGGGATATCTATATAGTACATAAGAATAACCTCCAGGATAACCTCTCGACTCTGTTTGAAACCTCTCAGCCACTGAAACTTTATTTTGTCTCATTTCTCTCTTCTCCCTTTTGGTTAAGAAGGTTTTCTCAATCTCTTGATGCCAGGTCCTGGCTTATTCCAGGATTTCTGTCCCACGTAGCCAGGGAGATTTACACCTCTGGGAGTCATGTCCCACATAGGGGGGAAAGCACTCAGTTCACATGCTGAGTTGGCTTATAGAGAGAGGCCACATCTGAGCAACCTAGCAAATTAAACCTAGGTTGACTCTTAGGTTTAGCAAATTAAACCTAGGTTGACTCTTAGGTTTAATTTTTAGTAGGCTTAGCCTATCCTTTGCAGGAATAAGTTTCATAGGGGTGAACCCCAAGATTGAGGGCTCGGCCTATTGATTTCTTTGTTCCTGTGTTTATGAGAAAATGAGGAATTCTCCAAATGGGGAAGTTGAATTTTCTCCCTTTCTTTCCATTCCCCCAAGGGGACTTGTTCACTGTTCAAATCACTCTGGGATTTCTCGGGGCATCACACACACCACACATTTTTAAAAGCTTTTCCCAGTTTTGCTCATTTAGGCTTCAGGAGGGCAGGAGTTGTGGCTGTGTAGTTGCTGGACAATGGGCTCACCTCCTCTGTGTCTGAGGGCAACCTGATGTTCCAGCCTCAGGAGAAAACAGATGGGCCACCTTGTTTGATTCCTGGAGAGGAAATTGTATGGAGTGTCCCATTTTCAGCCTATTGACCCCTCTTGCATTCCTGGGATTGGAGATATAATCTGTGCCTACAGGATGGCACTCTTTCTCAGGGAAGCTTGCACACAATAAGGGTTGAGCCCTGGCTCACCGGTGTTAGATCCCAACCGACTGATCCCATACCTCCACTCCAGGGAAACCAGAACTGGAAGGTCATGGAATGTGATGTTAATGAAACTGAGAGGTGTGTGGCACTGGGGTGGGGAGTGGACAGCCAGGGGAGGCTTCTTTCACTTTGTCTTTTATAATCACATGCTGCTGGGTTTTAATCCTGGACCCTGTTCTCTTCCTTGAGGACTCTATGCTCCCCTGTACAAAAGGACTCCCTCCTTTTTGCCTGATTTCCTGTTGTCCTTTTAATGTTTCCTGGCCTCCTCCT
>PVIY010052890.1:0-14967 GCA_004026745.1 Myrmecophaga tridactyla | reverse complement strand
TTCAAAATTCATGTTTGCAATGAGGACATGGATCTTTAATGAAGTGATGAGTCTTCAGCCAATGTGTCATTGTTTTAGGAGAGGCAGAGGTATGCTCATATAATTATATGCATATATAGATATTTTTTAATGTGAGGTTGACAATATAGATAATATAATTTCATATATATGATAATATATTATAATATAGATAATATAATTCCATATATATATATGGAATTTTATATATATAAAATTTTAACTCACTTAAGTGCCAATCTATATTTGCGTATAAACATTTCCCAGAGAATGACATTTATATATCCAAAGAAACTACATTCTATAAAATAAAAATATGGATATTTATCAAATATAGAAATTATCACTCACATTTTAAATTTTGTTAGAAATACTTAAAATCTGTTTTGTTTTCAAAATTTCCAGGGTTTATGACTAAATTCTCAGGGAAGTTAATAGAATTAAAATGACAAATATATTACTTACTATTATGACTGTCAATCATATTTTCTGTTGAATACATCAACTCTCAATGACTTCTAAATCAAAAATTATAGTTGAGATGAAGATTTTCATATGAATATCTGATCACTTTTGCTTCTGAATCCAACATTGCAATTATGAAAACTCTAGAATGCATAGAGCTCTCAGAAAAACCCATCTTCAACCAATTATGCAGACTCACTTATGCTAGTATAATCTTGTTAAAAATGAGCAAGAAATTCTCTCTATATATATGAGTGTGGTGGAATTTCAGGATTCCTCTCCTGTTTTACTCTGCATTGTTCTTCTGACCTGTCAGGGGAGTAAATGAATTGACAAAATTTAGCTTGACATCTGCTTTATATGATAAAAATGCAACTGTGTGAATAAAGAGTCCTTGGAGACAGTGTCCTTGGAGACAGAAGGTTGAACATTGGCAACTTGATTTGTATAATTGGATATATAAATTCTCAAATGTTCTTTAACCTCTAAACCTATTGTAAATTACTTTACATGTAATTATATATTATCATTTATTGGAATTAATTTGTTTTCATCATTAATGTTCTACAGGATTTTAATTAATTTGCTATTATAGGTATAAACTCTTGCTTTTCTTTTCCACTAGTATTAAAAATTGCTCTTTGATTTATCACTGTTTAACTGATACCTAAAGCACATTTAGACTCTATCTGTATTTTTTGCAATCAAGGAAATATTCTGATAAAGGCATTTTGATACATACTTGTTAGTATAATTGCCAGAATGTCTTTTGTGGATCAAAATGATATGTTATATATTATTTTTGATGAGTACATAATACAATTATATAAGTTTCTATGTAACAATTTTGAATATTTTTTAATTGAAGTATCCCTAGTTACTATGCTGTTTGCCTCTTACTAGCATTAACTCCCCTGAACTTCAATTTAAATATTTGTAAAGATTAGATGAAATACCTTCATACATTCTTTTACAAATATGAGAAGTAATAGGTGTCTAATGATTTTCTAAGTGGTGAGTGCTATAATCACTGTCATCACAATACCAAGAGGAACATCTTTAACAAAATGATTGTTCCATAATTAAGATATAGTCTTAAAATATTAAAATTACTTCCCCTAGAAAATTTTTTAAAAATTAAAAAATAAAGGGGCATAAAAAGTGCCAGGAATCCAAATGGTTCTCAAAACCTGGAATTAGATTAGGCAGTATGAACATTTGTTCAATCCACAAAATTTATTAAGATTAACTAATTGATTATATTTAGTCAGTTTTATTGACTTAATTAAATATGAAGTTATTTTTGTTTCCTGAAAAGGTATTCTATTCTCTTACCTAGTCATGTTATCCTGATAAAGCCTTCTTGCTAGGAAGGAAAGGAATAAATGGTTAAAGATACCTCATAAGATCTAATGATTTTTGTGAAAAATTGATTCCTCTACATTAGCACATCCCACCATCCTAGAATGGTTTTGATGATGTACATGTAGGATAAAAGTACACATACAAGGGTCATGATAAAAGTCAACAGAGCACAGATTATGACCATCTGCTCTATGAGCCATGGGTCTGAGCATGAGATCTTTAGAAGGGGGTATACATCACAGAAAAAGTGGTCAATGACATTAGAGTCACAGAATTCCAGATTTAGAACCATGCCAAATGGTGGGAGTAGAATCAACAAGACAGCCAGCCAGGAACCAAGGATGAGTCTCCTACAGACCCTGCTGTTCATGATGGTCACATAATGTAGGGGTTTGCAGATGGCTACATATTGGTCATAGGACATGGTGGCAAGTAGAAAAAATTCTGTAACAGCAAAGTGGTCCGTGAAAAAAATTTGAGTGACACAGTCATCATATGTGATAGTCTTGTCACCTGTTGATATGTTGTACAAGTATCTGGGAATGCAAGCAGATGTAAATGAGATTTCTAAGAAGGAGAAAGTTTGTAGGAAAAGGTACATGGCAGTTTTAAGGTTTGAATCCACGAAGGTGAGGGAGATGATTATCAGGTTCCCAGTTATACTCAATATGTAGGTGAGAAATAGGAAGAAGAAAATCAGAACCTTCAATTATGGGTTATCAGTCAGTCCCAGCAGGATAAATGTTGTTATTGTGTGGTTCCTCATCAGTGAATCCTGACTTCTACTCAATCTGTATTTATAGTTCAGAGATATTTGGTATGAGGAGAGAGGTGCTAACATCACTTTGCAACAGTTAATGGCCCTACACACTAAGCCAACAATTTCATATGCAAGGTCTAAAAGCTTTGCTTTAAGCAGCGTCATTAGAGTAGAAGCATATTTTCCACAGTTGTATGTTTTGGAAATATCATAGAAAATTCTTAACAAATCAGATCACTTTAACATCTCACACTCCAATGTTTTAGGAATTCTTTTGTTTTACCACTTTTTATTCTGTGGTTATCTGCATATCAGGTGGAATTATCAATATAGTTATTATAGACTGTTAACTGCAGCTGAATCTTCAATGCCAGATCTCAAATATCTCAGCAATTTCTTTCCTCTAGTCTGGTTAGTAAGAAATTTCAATTATATGACAAATAGTTTAGGCCTCCTTGTACAGGTTCTTCACATCCTATGCTTTTTATTTTTACATTTGTAATATTTCAAATTTTAAAATTTGTGTTTTGTCATTTAGCAACTTTTTACTCATTCTTTCTCCTCTCTTGTCAAGTAATGCTATCAAAGGTATGCCTGTTACTAATGTTGTGCAGAATACAGAGAGAGTTTTAATGAGTAATTTATTTGATAGAATACAAAGTTACATTGAGTGATATAATACAGGGTTGTATATCATAATCACAATTGCTTTATTTTTTCCACCTCTTAAATAACATTGAAACACATACCAACAAACTGGTATCAGTGTCCCCTAGTACAAATAAAAAACAAAACAGATTTATGTACTAATCTCATTACCCAAGCTCTGCTTGCTTTCACTGTGATTTCCTTATATCATCCCAAATATGAAAATAATTATAGTATCCTTCCTATACTATTGTGTTTAAAGATTGAGCTAGTTAATATACATGGAACTTTGTAAAGTACCTGTCTCATAATGTCTAGTATTTGTGAGTTAACTCTTTCATTGACCTGATTTGCAATGATTTTCCTTTTGTTTAGCACCATTCATTCTTTATTTAATTATAATCACATTTTTTGCCCCACCATTATAATGAAACAATTACTGCCAAAATTTATTGATTTTTTGCTCCAAAACTGTAGAAGACATTTGCATGGAATGTGTACTTATCAACAAACATTTTGTTACAAAACACCTCACAAAATTTTCTTCTCACTGTTTTTATTTTTAATTCCTGAGTTCTTTTTTCTTGCTGTTGCCTGTGACATTTACTTTTCACATGATTCTCTAGTAGATCCCTTTAACTCAGTAAATACACATTTATGAGTATGTTCTTGAACTTCATTTGCTTAAGCTCCAAAAATTGTTACTTTTCATCTAGATGTAGATACCTCATACATGAATATTACACAGCTGCACCTCTTTCCTTTGCAGGCCTTTTATTTAAATAATCTAACTCATAGGTTTGTCCAGTTATTGAACTCATCACTTTCAATGGATTATCTCTCTGAAATAATCTGTCCTCTGATACTCTGTTTATTTCTTATCTATGCACTCCAAACCCAAGTTCCATTTGAGATGTAACAACTTAGTTATTGCTTTTTTATTTTAAACATTTATTCTTCTGGGAACTTGATGAACTTCTGAACTACTGTGTGGAAGAACTTCATAGGAAGCAATTCTTAGTCCTCTCTTAGGGCGAATGGTAAACCATCCACAACTTACACAGTGTCAGACATGTGTACAATACCTAAGAAAAAATTACTGGAAAAAAATAAAACAAAATTTTCCACATAGAGCTATACAATTTCTTTTTAGAATGTACCAAAAACAAAACAAAATGGGTGAGTAGGGAATTTAATTATTCAATTTGCTGTATAGGAGTCTAACATTTTGACTACTTTTACTTCTGAAAAAAAATTTAAATGGACATAAGATTTATCACTAAGATACCCTGTTCTGATTGTATTCATTACCATGCTCCTGCCAAAAGTGATATTTGGCTTCTCCTCCTTGTCATTTGCCAGAAGGAATAGTTTTAATTTCATCCCTGCTGCTCTTGCTTCCCCTATGCAAATTTGAGTAGATATTAAAACCAGTATTAAGGGGCTTTGAAGTTCTAAATTTGTGTCAATATCTTCATGACAGATTTTTTTCTCAAAGATCACAAACTAAATTTTACAGCACCTATCCAAACAGTTTAAAAACTGAATTAATGCTCCCCAGAAGAAAATTTTGCTGCATATTTTCCTGGTGCACCCAATTACTTTGTTTTGTGAAAAGTTTTACTACTCCTATTCTTGCAGGGCTATTATGCCAAATACCACACAATGAGTTGAATTAAAAACCAGGATTTATTGTCTCATGGTTTTGGAGGGTAGAAGTCTGAGATCAAGTTTTGACAGGCTATGCTTCTCCTGGAGTCTGTAAGTGATCTAGTGCTGGCTTATTGTAACCCTTGCTATTCCTTGGCTTGCATCTCGGCCTCTGTACATGATGAGTAGATGTTGTTTGGCTTTTTCTGACTTAACTGGTGTCTTAAATTTCTCTGCCTTATAAAGAGAACAGTGATAAGGATTAAGGCCCACCCTGATTCAATATAGTCTCATCTAATAGGACTTTGAAGATCACAAATGAGTTCACACCTAAACTGATAATAACACCATCAAGGATCCTATTTACAAATGAGTTTACAACAGCAGCAGCTCCAAATAAGACTTGGGCATGTTTTGTGTGGTATATGATTCAATCCTCAACCATTATATTGCTTTAAAATGTTTCTTCCCTGCTGAAGTTGCATTGTGCTCAGCTCAGATCATGTGTCCAATTTCCAGGGTTAAGTTCCAGGAATTCAATTGCTATGATAGAGAAAGAGCACGGACTTCCTCACAGTTTGCCTGAGAGCTGGGGTGCTCCCTTATAATGTATGTGCAACTTGTCTTTTATAACAGACCATCTGCAGATGCATAAAGGACCATTTCTGCAGCCCAATTCCCTCCCTGAATTTGCTTTTTCTTGTAATGAAGACACCAGTGCTTCATTGATGTAACTAATGCAGACTTGCTGACTTTCAATAGTTTTCAGCTCTAAAATTTCATTTTATTTCAATCATTAACATTGTAACTATAGGAGAAATCTGGCATTAAAAATCAACTGCTGAAAAGGAATTTATGTCAGTTATTATTGGTGCTTACTGTTTATATCATAATATGCTTATAATATAATATATTTTAAAATTTTGATTTCTAATGAGATGATGTGTGACATGAGTCAAAATGTCCATTTTGTTTCTTTGGTGGGCCATGTTGCTTCTGAATATACCTCAAGTTATATTACCTTCTGAAACACACCTTATTACTGCATTAAATGATCATATCAATGTATACAGTCTATCTAAGAATAATACACCATAAAACTGGCATTTCCAAAATAGCCATATTAGCATTCAGATTTCAGTTTTATACAGTTAGGAGAAACCCACTTGCCAGACACAAATATCATCCAGTCTTTGAAAAGAGAATATAACCCAAACAATAATTTATCATGCTTACAGTTATGTCAATTAATGATAGCATCCCCAAAGAATTATTTAATTGAAACAAATATGGAGTAAGGAATTTGAAAATGAATGTCATGTTGAAACCACTCATAAACATTTCTGGTCCCTTCTGTTCCAATGCATGTGAAGCCTTCAGTGAGTTGTATTTTTGATGTTCAATCAATTGCATAAAGTGCTTGCAAAAGACCTCCTTCTAGCTTGGGAAAAGTTGGTTTTCTGACCTCTCCTTGCTCAGAGAGAGGGATGAGCAATATCAAGCTTGGCATTCATTTATTTGTCAAGTCCACAACCAAGTTAATAAACAAAAAGGTCCTTGGTGACCCAGGTTCAAAAATTACTAACAGATCATTTGTGTCATGATCTGTGGGGAAAAAAAATCAAACCTAACACAATAACAGTGGGGACATGGCCTTTAGAGACAGGAAAAAATGACCAAAACATTTATTAGAGAAAGGTAGGAAAAAAATAAGAATCTAATTTTAAAAACCCTAGATGTCTTACTTTTATAATTTCTAACATGTAAGGTAACTAACTAAATATTTTACTTTTCCTTTCTCTCTTTATCAATTTTTAATAAAATTAATAAATTGTATATTGCTATGACAATTGATCGAATGAACAATTGCAGAAGTATGTATGCCAAAAGAATAAGGAAAATAATTTTTTACATATTTGTATGGTTAGCAAAGAATTTACTTATCTCCAGCAAATTTGCAGACACCCACAACTGTCAATAAATACTATTATTTTTAAGCATATACATCCATACTTTCTTCCTACAAGTATATACATATATGCCACATGTAATATTTACAAATGTGTGAATATTAAACATAAAAACATATTTTTCATATTGAGTATATAGCTTGTGAGATGTTATTTTAACTTTAGATATATGCAAATCTATTTTTTCAGTAATTAATGGTATACTTCAGTTTAATTCCATTTAAACTGGGTCCATGTATTAAAGTAGCATCAGTGTCTAAACCAAAATTTTTTGTAAATTTTTGTTCTTCCCTATTTTTTGCCATTTAAAAATATATTTGTATAATTATCAAATAATTGACTTACCTTCAACAAATCAGTTTTGTTCCTTTTTCATTATTCACAATTATTAAAAGTATTCAACAAGTTTCCCTACACAAACTTTTCATTGCATATTGTCAGATTAATCGCCAGACATATAAGTTGTAAATTTGCAGACACCCATAATTGAATCCCAGCCCACAATGTAAGGATTTTATAAGCAAAGCCCTGCATTTTCTGTAGATATCTACTCAGTTTTTTTAGAAACTCACCTTTTGGCTTCCTACCACATTAGTACACTAAGACTGAACACTTAACTATGGGCCACCAAATCACCCTGAGAACCTAACTTCCCATCATGAACTACATGTTGTCTGAGTCAGCAAACCACAGAGCTGAGGATGTATAGCAACCCTCCATTACCAAATGGAAGTTAAAGAATGGGATTAAGCAGGCATTGAAGTCACAAGTGAGCTATGTGAAGAACTGGCACACATGCCGATGACCACTACTCTTGCCATGTTATCTTCTCTAGTCCAACCTGTAACAATGGTCTCTTGGGTAATTCTCTATGATTGGTTGACTGAGAAAGGAAAATTCAGCATGGTTTACAGGAGGAGGTTGCTTGCAATATGATGACACCAGTTGGAAGTGGACATGTAGATCTATAGCCTGTTTCTTGGATGTGCCTGAAGGTCAGTTGTGAGATAAAATCCTCTCAGATGGGAGAACTTCAAGCAATGCACCTTGTTACTCATTTTGGTTGAAGGAGAATTTATCAGTATAGATTAGTCTGCTTTCTGTAGAAATTTATATGAATGTACTTACTTTCATCTGGCTTATTTCAGAATACTTTTTGAGATTCATCCACGTTATTGCCTGTATTGACAGTTCATTCCTTTACACTTCTGAGAAAAATTACAAAGTATGATATTTGTCATTTCAATTTCATAGGCAATTATAAATAAATTATAAATAAAATTGCTCTGAATGTTCATGCCAAAGCCTCTGAAATGCCATGTACTTTCACCTCTACTGGGTAAATACTTAGGAGTGAAATGGCTGAGTCTTGGAAGGTATATTTGTGTCATTTACACTGAAGGATATATTTAGGCCATAATTTCACAGGTAGCTTCCATTATTTGTTTTTTGTCAACATCTACAATGTTTGATATAAGGTCAAAAAGTGTACTAACATTCTGACATTGTCAGGATGAATTATCCACAGAGAAATAGGAATTCCCTGCATAAGGTATATTAATTATGACATGTTCCCTTGTGTGACTTTTTATGTTCCCTTTAATTAAATTACTCTCCTCCTTCCTTCATCCTTTTTATAATCGTTTAATCAAGTTTCTACTTTTTGAAGGTAGACATCCTTTCCTTTTCTGGATAATTGGTTTACATAGTTCACACATCATTTGGAACTTTCAGATTAACATCACAAAATATTTTCCAATTCTGTGCCTTATTATCTGAAAAAGGTTTGTGTTTGATTCTGTTAATATATTTATGCACTTTGTTTTTGTTATAGCACACAGCATTAGCAGAGAGATCAGTGTAATGGTCAGCACGCTGATATCATTTAACATCACAGTATCATTCTCATTCCTTCTCCCCAAATAAAATGATGTTTTCCTACTTATGTAAATATTCAGTGACTCAGATCAAGGTACGCAGTGACTGGGATCATGGCTATAGACCCTTGTTCAGTAATTTAGGATTCCATCTAACTATCCCAGATAGCATTGTGCAGGTGTTCACAGACATGGGCTTTTGGAGATCATTATGTCCTGGCTCTTTCACCTACATGCAATTTACATGGTTGGTCTTTAGAAATCTCAGCCAGTTACACTAAAGGGAAGAAACCTCAGCCTATGCAACATGTGTGATGTAGTAGTTTCCTAGACTTGCTGTAATAAATTACCACTAACTTGCTACTTAAAATATAGAAATCTCATAGTTCTGCAGGCCAGAATGCAGGGTCATTTGCTTTCAGAGGCTCTGAGGGAAAATTTGTTCTATGTTCAAGAATACACTTGCCAAGTTGAAAGGTAAATCCATTTTAGTTTTAAAAGGAACTCCTTTCTGAGGGTAGCTGTATCATTTTCCATCAGTAACAGGTACATATGAATGACACTATTACTCTGCATCCTTGCTCACTAGCCTTTTTGTGTTATCACTATATTGTATTTTATCCATTTGAATAGATGTGTAATGAATAAATTGTGATGAGATTTGCATTTCACTAATGTCTAGTCATGTTGAACATCTTTTCAAGAGCTTATTTCCTATCTGCATATCCTTTTTGTTGAAATATCTGCTCATGTTATTAGTCTATTTTTTACTGGGATTGCTAATTTTTGGTTATTTTAATGATGAGTTTTGAGAGTTCTTTATATATTTTAGATGCAAATATTTTGTTGGATATGTGATTTGCAAAATTTATTCCCAGTCTGTAATTTATCTTTTCATCTTCTTACTACAGTGTTGATTTTTTTTAGCTAACTAAGAAGCCCTAACATAGAGAAGAATGATTCTTCCCACTTCATTCTTCCTTTGAAACTTATTTTTGCTGTTTGTATTAGTCAGGATTCTCTAGAGAAACAGAATCAACAGGAAACACTAGCAAATATAAAACTTATAAAAGTGTCTCATGTAACCATGGGAACGCAGAGTCCAAAATCTGCAGGGCTGGCTGTGAAGTCAAGGTGTCTGATAGAGGTTCTGAAAGAACTCCACAGGAGAGGCTCACTGGTCGAAGCAGGAAGAGAGGCTGTCTCTTCTAAATCCTCCTTAAAAGGCTTCCAGTGATTAGATTAAGCATCACTCATTGCAGAAGACACTCCCCTTGACTGATTACAGATGGAGTCAGCTGTGGATGCAACTGATGTGCTCATGATCTAATTCTATGAAATGTCCTCATTACAACAGACAGGCCAACACTTGCCCAACCAGACAAACAGTTACCACCACTAGGCCAAGCTGACTCATGAACCTGACCATGAAACTGTTCTACTGCCTTTCCTTTGCATATAAATTTTAGATTAAGCTTATATATGAATATGTAAAACCATGCTGAGGCTTTTTTAGAAATAAAAATTGTATGGAAGCTATAGGTGAATTTAGGGAGATATCATTATTTTGTCTTATAATCCTTGAAGTCATTGTAACTATCAGAGAATAGAGGTTCTGTTATTGTTGTTTGTTTCTTCTTCTTCTTGTCTCCTTTTACACATTCCTCTATCTGTTTGAATCACTTTTTTTCTGCCCTAGTAATCATGCATGAAATTTTCTTTCCTTAATATTCTACAGACTTTGTGACTATATAAAATTAAATAAATAAATGAATGTGAATGTCCCTCCAATACATGAGTACATACACACATAGACATTTATATTCATATATCTTTTCACATACATATAGCTGCACACGTTTATTATTTTGTTCACTGCTTGCTTGTGAAAGGCATGATGATATTAAACTGTTCCAATTCTTTAGCCAAAAATATCTCTTCAGAAATACCCCAAATTATATCTATATATCTGTAATTAGTTTACTTTCTCTTTTATATTTTTTCTTCTTAGAAATTTGATGTTTTACCAAATTTGGAATATTTTCAATCCTTATTACTTCAAATGCTTTTCTGTTCCAACTTCTATCTACTGAGACTATAAATAGGCATTTATTAGATACTTTGTATAATCTCACAAACCATAGAATTCTGCATATTTTTCAATATTTTTATATTGTTCTAAATTAGGATACCTTGTCATGTACAATTTTCAAGAACACTGAAAACTTTCTTCTGCTGATCTGAAAACCAGTCAGAATTGTTTATTTCAGTTATTTCATTTTATTATACTTGAAATTGTTTGGATCTTTTAATGGTTTTTATAATTTTCTATTATTTCTAAAATGTTTATTCATTAATTCAGTGTTTACAATATATTTTATCATTTTTTTGCTATTTTAATGCTATTTTATTGAGATATTTTCATATAGCAAATAAACATCAGAATTGTACAATGAATGGTTTCAGTATCATCATATGGTCATGCATCAGCACCACAATCAATTTGTGAATATTTTTATTTCTCCAAAAAATACATATAAGAAAATGAAAATCAAAATGAAAAATAACACCAAAAACATCCCAGACCCCTTAAAACCCCTTTAATTAATTTATTTATTTATTGTGTCTATTTTTATACTCATATATCCTTATACTGGGTAAAGAGAACATCAGCCACAGGTTTTGACAATCACACTGTCACAGTATTAAAGCTATACAGTTAAACAATCATCTTCTAGAATCAACTCTACTATAATTCAGTTCATCAGTTTCAGTTATTTTCATAGATTCTACTACACTACAAATGAACAAGGGAAAGCTATATAATACTTAAGAATAGCCTCTTTAAGGATAGTTGAGAATGATATCTCCACTCTATTTGAAATTGCTCAACCATTGAAACTCTATTTTGTTTCATTTCCATTCCCTCTTTTAGTCAGGAAGGCTTTCTCAATCCTATAATGCCATGTCCAGGCTCATCCCCAGGTGTCAAGTCCCACATTGCCAGGGAGATTTATACACCTGGGAGTCATGTCCCGTGTAGACCATGGGGTGGAAACAGTGAGTTTACCTAATGAGTTGGATTACAGCAAGAGTCCACATCTGAGCAACAAAAGAGGTTCTCTGAGGGTTATACTTAGGCATAATTATAATCATTTCATTGTAATTATAGGTATTTTCTTACATAAAATTCCTAAGGATAAGCAACAAGATCAAAGGCCTGGCCTATTATATTGGTAATATTCAATACTTATGAGACTATCTGGAATTTTCCAAGTGGGGAAATTAATATTTCCACATTTTTCCCCAGTCCTTCAAGGGGACCTTGCAAATACTTTTTTATTCCTGCCTCATTAATCTGGTATCTCAGGCATCACAGTAACTTGTGCAAACCAACACAATTTTACTCACTGTTCATAGTTCCATGTACTTATGGTGTTTGAATAAACTGACAACAAAAATTAAATTGGATAGTGTGTTGGAGAAAATATAAATTTTACACCAAATAAACATCTATTCCTTTGGTCTCACCCAGAAGTTGATGTTTTAGAATACTGTTAAAGTCATCCTTTGCCCTTTAGTCTGACTTACCTCAGTCCTAACCTGATCTGCTTCATTCTTGGCTCTAATTGAAGACTGATCTCCATTTCAGCCTTTTTTTCACAGTTGGTGTATGGGGTAATGCAGACTTCCATAGCTGCAGAACTCTAGCTCTTAGTCTCAGGTACCAGGCAGATATCCAAAGTTTCAGGAAAGGACATGGTTATTTACAAAGTGAATTTAGAAATCATCTCAGAACTTTAAATAATGGTTACAACTCAGGAATTGATGTGACTGCTGTAGGAGTTTACAGTATAGGAAACTTTACCATAAGCCCTCCCCTGATAACTTATGCCCTTGAATCACTTCTCAGCATTTGCACATTTTAGTTAGTCACTATTAGCATGGCCTTATAATGTTTGTCTTTTTGTTTTTGGCTTATATTACTCAACAAGCTGTCCTCAAAGATCACTCACCTAGTTGCATGCTTCACAACTTCATTCATTCTTTCAGCTGCTCAATACTTCATGGTGTGTATACACCACTGCTTGCCCTTCTGTTCATCAGTTGATGTACCGTTAGGCCACCTCCATCCATTGCAAATTGTAATACTGCCACCATAAACACCAGTGTGCAAATGTCCTGCTTTCAGTTCTTCCAAGTGTATACCTAGTAATAGGGCTGCAGGATCATATGGCTTCCCTATGCTTGGCCTCCTGTGGAACCACCACACTGCCCTACAGAGGGGTAAACCATTCTACTTGTCTATGAACACTGATTAGGGAACAGTACATCCACACTCCACATTTTCTCCAGCACTTGCATATTTCTGTTTATTTTTTAAACAGTTTCATTCACACACCATACAGTCCATCCTAAGTAAACAATCAATTGCTCCTGGTATGATCACATAGTTGTGCATTCATCACAACAATTTATATGAGGACATTTCCAATTCTTTCACAAACAAAGAAAAGGAAGAAAAAAATGTAGAATAAAAAATAATGAAATAATATACAAAGAAGATACAGCAACACCAACGCAAAGAATCCCATCTCCCTCCATTATATTCTCCTCTGTTTGATATTTAGCTTTGGTATATTGTCTTAGTTTCATTTAATGGAAGCACATTGCAATACTATTAATTATAGACACTAGTTTGCATTAATTATATATTTTTTCCATATAACATCCCATTTTCAACTCCTTTCAATGCTCACATTCTTAGTTCTTTCTCATATGAAAGCATTCTTATATTTGCACATTTAATCACCATCATGACCACTCTAGATTTCATCAAGTTATAAAATCCCAGTCTTTATCTGCTATCTTTCCTTATTGTGTCATGCATGCAGCTAGTCTAACTCTTTCCACTATCCTCACAATCATCTTTGTTCAGTGTACTTACAGTATTGTGTTATCATCACATACTTTTGTGTTACACATTTCTGGATGCATACATTCTATCCTTTTGTACATTCTGAACTCTTTCAACATCAAATGCTTGATCTCTACCCTCTATCTCCTGATAACCTGTATTCTCAACTGTAATTCTCAAAATTCACTCATTAATGTTAGTTCATATTAGTGAGACCATATAGTATTTGTACTTTTGCTTCCATTTAATTTCACTCAACATAAAATGTCCTTTAGGTTTATCTATGTTGTTGCATACTTCATGATTTTATTCTTTCTTACTGCTGCATAATATTCCATTGTATGTATATACCGCAGCTTGTTTATCCAATTGTCTGATGATGGATGTTTAAACTGTTTCCATTTCTTGGCAATCTTGAATAATACCGCTATAATAATCAGTATGCTGATGTCCGTTCATGACCTGTCTTCATTTCCTCTGAATATATACCTAATAATGGGATTGCTGAATCATTTGTCAATTCTATACTTAGTTTCTGAGAAATTGCCAAACCATCTTCCAGAATGGTTTCACCATTCTACATTCCCCTAACAATGAATAAGTGTTCCTTTCTCCACATCCTCTCTATCACTTGTACTTTTCTGTTTGTTTGTTTGTTTTTTTATAATAGCCATTCTAGTAGGCTTCAGATGATATTTCATTGTGGTTTTAATTTGCATTTCCCTAAGAACCAGTGAAATTGAGTATCTTTTTCAGGTGTTTTTAGCAATTTGTATTTTATCTTTGGAGAGGTGTCTTTCTATGTCTTTTGCCCATTCTTCCTTTATTTATTTTTTTGTCTATTTGGTGTTGAGTTGTAGGCAGTTTTTACATGTTCTGGATATTAAACTCTTTGATATGTGGTTTCCAAATATTGTTTCCCCTTGTGTAGGCTGCTTTTTTACATTTCTGACAAAGTCCTTTGATGCACCAATATGTGCAATTTTCAGGAGATACCATTTATCTATGTCTTCTTTCCTTATTGGTGCTTTGGGTATAAGGTCTAGGCAACAAACACCTCCTATCACAAGATCCTTACATTATTTCCTATATTTTCTTTGAAAAGTTTTTCATTTGTAGCTCTAACATTTTGGTCTTTGATTTTTTAGGATCTTTGATTAAATTTGTTGTATTTTTTCAATAGGGTATAAGGTAGGCATTCACTTTCATTCATTTGGATATGGATATTCAGTTCTCTAAACACCATTTCTTGAAGAGGCTGCTCTGTAACAATCGAGCTGGCTTGACCACCTTATC
>PVIY010052889.1:0-14968 GCA_004026745.1 Myrmecophaga tridactyla | reverse complement strand
AACACGGCATCATCTGCTAGCTTTCTCTCCTGGCTTCCTGTTTCAGGAAGCTGCCTGGTTGGCGTTTTCCTTCTTCACCTCCAAAGCACTGGCTTGTGGACTCTCTGCTTCATGGTGCTGCAGCATTCTCGGCTCCCTCTGAATCTCTCACTTTCTCCAAAATGTTTCCTTTTTTATAGGATTCCCATAAACTAATCAAGACCCATCCAAATGGATGGAGACACACCTCCACCTAATCCAGTTTAACAACCACTCTTGATTAAATCACATTTCTGTTGATATGATCTAATTACAGTTTCAAGCATACAATGCTGAATAGGGATTAGAAGAAACAGCTGCCTTTAAAAAATGAGATTAGTATTAAAACATGCCTTTTCTAGGGCACATACATCATTTCAAACCAGCACACCTCCCGAGAGTGCATTACACGTACTGAGCATTTGCTCAGTGTTTCCTCCTTGCCCCTTAGTCTCTCAGTTACATGCTCGCCCCACCCTGTCTGAGGAGATGGGTACTGCCATCGTCCCTGTTTATCAGCTGAAGCAACAGTGGCTCAGGGAGGATGAGGGCTTGCCAGGGCCTCAGAGGGCAGATGGCATGGGTATGATTAGAACTCAGGTCTCCCTGAATCCAGGAGCCGTGCTCCCAGCTGCTATGCCAGACCTGTCCTTGGAATCCTTTGGTCAAGGTCAAGAGCTTCTGTATAACGCCTTCTCCTGAGTAGATGCTCCCAGCCTGACACTGAACTGTCCAGTAAACATGCAGAGGGTCCAGGGTGTGGCACTAAAAGGGGACTGTCATCTGTTGTGTTAACCGCTCTGGTTTCTGCACTGGCATCTTGTAAATAGTCTCCAAGAACAGTTTGGATTTGATTTGCTATTAGTCTAGCAGATTCAGCCATACTGTGTAAATCTAGCATTGATGTAATAACTATCATGAAAGATACCTCAGCCAGTTGTGTCGCCGAGAGGGCTCTGTTGCTTTTCCCCAAGAAAGCTCCCTTCTTGATAGCATGTGGGATTATTTTGGGTGAGGGGACACTGCACCCATTATCCTGGGTGCAGTGTCATTGGGCTGCTTGGGAGCCGGTAGAGCTGCTGGCCTGGTCACTCTGAGGCCCCTGTGTTCCCCACGTCATAGGACAAAGTCCACCAGGGCCTTTGCGAGTAACTGCACCCCATTGCCCACTTGTTCCCCATTTCCCCAGACTTCCCATTGGGGTTTCACTGAATGAGCCCCCACTTGTAGCCAGTGCTCCCGGAGCAGCTTGGGACCCACAGAGCCTGGTACAGGCTGCACTCTGGGCCCAGTTCCTCTCCTTGCTCTTCTGTCAGCTCTTTCAGGACAAAGCCCCTCAACCAGGCCTGATCTGAGAGTGGAAGGCCCTTGGTGGGGCCGGCAGCAGGCCCTGGAAGCCCACATTGCCCCTTGGGGTGACTTCAGCCTCACGCCAGGTGCCCTGTGGGTGGCCTGCACAGGTTACACAGCTCTGAGTTCTTGGAATGCCCACTCCCTTCATGGTCACACGGGAGCTCAGGGGAAGTGCCTGGAGCTGTGCTGGGGGGACGGAGCCCTGGGGAGCATAGATCTCCAGGGGTGCTCCCTGCACGGTGGGTGCCTGAGCAGCATCTCCTCTGTTCTCTGAACACGGACTGGGGGTGGGGACACGGCTCGATAGCCACCACTTTTCTTCCTAGATTTTCTTTGGTGACAGGTGTCCTGAGATTTTCTGAAAGGTTCCCACCCCTTTGGGGACAAAGCTCCTGGGGAGTTTAAGCTCTGCTTTTTAGAGTGATGTCAACCACAGGAAAAATGGGGAACATTCCTCGGGGGGCTGTTGTGTGCCAGGAAGGTGCTGGTTTGCCCAAGTCATCCTCACAGCGAGTTCCTAAGGTGGGGGGATTGTCCCCTTCTAAAGGTGTGTTACCAGACAAAGGCGGTGAGTTCTCTGCCTGATGTGCTCAGTGACCAATTCCTGAGACACCAGGGTTTCCAAGCAGAAGGAGTTTTTTGCTAGGTGTGAAGCAGGAGACAGGATGGCCTGTCAGCCCCCAGATCAGTCTCCCCTGAATTGCAGTAATTCTGATTGTCTTATAGTATCAAAAGATGGGCAGCTTTTAGGATAATGAGCCCAGTGGCCCCAGATGATGTAATTAGAGGTGATCTAATTACTGAGCATGCGCAGATTGATTACATGCTTAGTCACAGAATGTATGTAAGACAATGGCCATGATTTTTAGTATTATAGTGAGATATAGGTGACTTGTAGATTAAAGTCTAAGCCACTGAGCCTGTCAGGCGGGCCCAGTTTGGCTCGATCCAACTTCCGTCATCAAGATAACTTTGGACCCGGAGTGGGTTCATTCTGGGCTGACCCAAGACCCTTCATTAATAAACATTAGGGGCTGTCTTTAGTGATCACTCCAAAGTTTAGTGAGACTCCAAAGTTGAAAAACTTCATGAAATGGGTACAAGTGAGTGTCAGGTTTTTACCATCGCAAGGGCACAAGGTGAAACTATACAGTAGTTATCAGACATCAAGGCAGCTGGACTATAGGTCACAGATTTCAGGTATTTCCCTCTGCCTACTCCAGTACACCAGAAAGCAAAAAGGAATATTTATATAATGAGTCAATGATCATAATCATCCCTTAAATCCTGACGTCCTGTTGCAGTGAGGGGGCCAGGCTCAGTGGAAGTCTAGGAAGTGCTGAGCCGGGGCTGACACCCAGGTCCGCCTGGCTCCAAAGCCCCCACTTTCCCCCCTGCCTCATTAGAGATGCCGTCATTCATTCGTTGCCTCCCTCCCTCAGCAGCTGGGTGCTGACTGCCCCGGATGCCCCAGATGCCCCACACTCGCTGTTCTTGGCTCTGGGGCCACAGGGCAGTGAGTACAGCTGGTGGCAGCTCCTGCCACCCCTGGGGCAGCTGTTGGAGATTGTGCTGGCCTGTGGGGCCCACTCACCACTCTGGGACTTATGGGCAGGTGTGGCCACCGGGCCATCTGGACTGGGGCAGGGTCCCCCCAACAGACCTTTTATTGGAGCCCATTCATGGGTGGATTGGGCCCCCCTGAGGGGAGCCATTCAGGAGCTGGGCCAGGCACAGCGGGGGCGGGGGGTGCTGCCTGATGGCCCAGCAGCATCTGCATGTGAAAGGCTGCCCAGGCATTTACTGCGTCCTGTCCTGGGACCACTAAAACACATCTGCTGTGGCCCCGCCCCTGGCCTTTTGGGGACCAGCGGAAGGAAGGCAGCTACCCGGCTGGGCCCAGGCTACCTCATAAAGCAATTCCCGCCCTGGACTGCCCCCACGGCCTCGCCTTGTGTCTCTGTGTCCTCCACGGCCCTCCTTCTCCGCCCCAGCGGGCACCGTGTCTGCCGGATCCTGGTGAGACGCAGGCTCCCTCCAAAGCCGGTCCTGCAGCAGCCAGGGAGCGGGCCGGGAGGCCTTGCTGGAGGCCCTGTCCCCTCGGGGCTCAGCCACCCTGACACCATCAGGAATCTGGGTCCCAGGAGGACGAGTGATGACAGAAATAGCTAATGCAGGTCTGGGGAGCCGGCCAGCAGCTTCACCTGCCTCCGCTCACTCCACCCCCCCATTCCCCCATGCACACCTGGCGAAGTACCTGCCAGAGAGGGGCTCTCCAGTTTGAGTTTGTTTAAGCCTGCAGGAACTTTCCTAACTCACCCTGGACCTTGGACGTGGGGCGATTGTGGAGAATGTCCTGTCACTTGTGGTTCAATTACTGTCAGGAGGTGACCTGCAGTAGCTTCAGAAATGGGGGCGGGACGGGCTCTCTCTTTTCCTTATATCTGTATGTTAAGTTTTGGGAGTAAGAGGGGATTTCCTTCTTGTAACGCTGGGTCTCGGTTCCTGACCATGGCCTTGTTGGCCTGGGATCACCCATGGAAATCAGGGTGGGGCGCATGGCTTGCCCAGGCAGGTGCCGCCACTGGGTGGGAGCCTCAGCTGGGCGGGGGCGGGCGTGGCACAGGTTCCTCTGGAAGCCCACACAGAATTGTGCCCCCCTTGCAGCGCCCCAAGAATGGAGGTACTGGGAAGTCACATTGGCGAAGCCCATCGGCGTCTCCTGTGATACTGGGGGCAGGCAAGAGGGTTGTCCAGTTTGTAGAAGAGGAAACCAAGGTGACTCAGAGGGGACTGGACTTGAAAGACACCCAGGGCCAGCACTGGGGCTGCCTCTTACCTGCCCCTCAAGCCTGGTTTTGAGCCCCAGTTCTGCCCTTGGGTGGCTGTGTGGCCTCGAGGCAATCCCTTAGCCCCTGCATGCCCTGATGTCCCACCTGTAATAGATAACGCCTGCGTCCCAAGATGTGAGAAGTTAGTGAGGTTCTTTCTCTTAAACCAATGTTCTTATTCCTTATCTTGCAGCTAAAGGAGCATTCTGTTGCTTGAAGGATGGGATAAATTGAGGAGGTGATTACTTTGCATCTAAGAAGAGCCTTTTAGTTGTGGAACTTGGTGTACATTCAAAACAAAAATCACCCGGTTCTGCCCTAGGAGAGATATTTCCCACCTCGGTTTATCTTTTCATCAGGGCAAAATTAAAGGATTCCTTTTAGGGGATGCCATTCAGTCCCCTGTCCTGGATTCTTGGGGGTCCAGTTTCCCGCCAGGATCCCGTCTGAATGTTCCCTCGAGGGTCCCAGTGCCTCCAGGGTTATAGGGTGAGGCTGGCATTGCCACCACTGTCGGGCCAGGTGCTTCCCATGTGTTATGTTAAGCAGTCCTCATGGCAGCCCCATGAGGTAGCCACTGTTAGTGCCCTGTCTTACAGTTGGGGAAACTGAGGTTGGAGAGTGCCAGGTGCCTTGCCTCAGGGTGCACTGTGAGGAGATGGCAGAGGTGTTGTGAGCGTGACTGCTTCCTGAGCCCAGTTTCCCCGCACCCCAGAATTCCTGATCATGTCCTCAGCAGACCCAGGGCGCCTCATGACCCCCCATGGCCTTAGACATCTCATTTCCCTCTGGGCCTCAGTCTCCTCTCTGAAATAACTGATCTCCAAGGTCTCCTCTTCCTTCTAGATTCTTGTGATTCTGCAGTTTTTTTGTTTGCTTGTTTGTTTTTTACTTTTTTATTGTGAAAAATAACATATATACAAAAAAGCAATAAATTTCCAAGTACATTTTAACAAATAGTTGCGTTGTTTTCATTAGTCAACATTTCAGTCGGTCGCTCTGGGTTCAGCATGTCCCTTGCTTGGGTCTGAGCCCAGTGGCGCAGGCAGGCTAGAGAGAGTACACTCGGGAACACTCCGGATCAATACTGTGCTGGGCCGTGAGGCGGTCACAGGCCCAGGAATGGCCCTGAGGTCACTGCCAGCTGGTCTGGTCCAAGAGGCCCAGCCAGGGTCTGGCTAAGTGCGTCACGGCCCTCCCTGGCCTGCTCCCTTTCCTCCATCCAAACTTTGGACCCTGACGACCCTGGGCATGCTGGCCAGCAGCAGGTCAGTGGGAGAGCCAAGAGGGCCCCATGGGCAGGCGAGCAGCCGGCCTTCAGCCTGGCTGGAAGTCTCCCTGGTGGGCAGCAGGAGGAAGGAGGGACGGGCCACAGGTCCAGCCAGAGCCACTGGCAGAGGACGTCACCTGTGCCTTTCACTACCCAAGGTCTGGTGGTGACCTTAGCACCAGCCTGTGCCCAGTCCCTTCACCCAGTCCTGGAGGGTGTTGCCCTACATAACAGCTGGAGCCCACAGACAGCCAGAGGCCACCCCGGGTTACCATCACGCACGTGTGGAGGAGCCCAGGTGGGAGGCCAGGCCCTTTCTCTAGCCACGGGGCGGCTATCTGACCTGGGCTGGTGTGGATTGGGCTCGCAGGGAGCTGGGCTGGGTCCACCCGGGAGCAGCGTGGGCCTGCCTTGGTGGACGCGGATGATGACAATTGTCCACTGGGCCCTTCGATTTAAAACAGCGCTGCTCCACTCCTGGGGCGCCTGATTGGCCTTCGGTCTCCAAAGGAGCATTTCCAGTCCTCATCACTTTCCTCAAATGGAGGCAACCAAAGATTCCAGAACCGAGGAGCACCTTGCTCAGCTGTGGAACCTCCATTGCACTGTCATCTCAGGGCCGCTCAAGGTGCCGGGGTCAGCTGCCAAGGCCCACGTCGCGTTTCCCCGCAGCCTGAGACGTTGCTGATGTCCCTTCCCCTGCCGACGCAGCTGGGGAGTTTTTACGTAAGCACCGACGGGCAGTGGAGATGCCAGCGATTGCTAAGGAGAGGCGAGGAAGACCTCCCCGCTGCAGGCCCTGCCAGCACGTGCAGATGCCCAGCCCCGCGCCATGGGCAGCACATTTCCAGCGCTGTAAGCTTCCTGGTTTGTGCACTTGGTTGTAGCCACCCCAGGAAGCTAAGGCAGGCAGCGGTAGAGAGCCCCCACCCTGGGCAGGTAATGCTTGAAGCCCGGGGGCCCCAGGGGCCTCCAGGAGCAGGGGGGAAAGGCTAGGGGGGCAGGAAGCTGGGTGGTGGGACCCCCCCCCTCCATCTCCCACCCCCCTTACTTCCTGATGGGAATTTCTCCAGCCTCATCTGGGAGAGGGCTCCTGGCACCTGAAAGAGAGACAGTCCTGGCCCTGTGGGGAGACCACAGTTCTGCCCAGGTGAGCCCATGGGGCCTCCACAGCTCTTTGAAGACTGAGGGTGAGCAAGTGACAGAATGCGGCAGCCTTCAGTGTGGGCTGGGGGCACGCGGGACCCTTCTGGTGCTGATTGCATCTGTCCCTTTGGGGTCTGGCCCAGGCAGCCTTCAGCTCTCCGCTTCCCACCCATTCAGCTTGAGGCTGGGCCACCTCTTCCCCCACCTTCCTGAAGGGCTTTCCTCCTGGGTGGGCAAGGGCCAGGGTTTGGAGTCACTGCCTGGGCTGCCAGGCCCTCCCCAAATACCCCCCTTTCAAATCCCTTGCTCCTTAGAGGCTCAAGATGGGCAGAGTTGATGTCCAGATGGTAGGAGCAGGGCTGGGAGGGGGGTCCGGGGAGGTGAGAAGAGCAGACCCCCAGATGATGGGAGCAGGGCTGACGGGGGACCCTGGGAGCCAGGCAGGTCTCCCAGCAGCCACTGTGAGCCTCTCTGTTGCTACTACTGCTTGGAAACGGGGTGGTTAGGGTTCTCACATGTGCAAGGTGAGGCAGAGGTCCCTGCTCTGAGAGGTTAGGGCAGGTCGGGTCTGAGTGTGAGCCTGACCTATGACGCCTGACAGATCTCATCAGCTGTCATCTGCGAGAAGGCACCATGTACCAGGCTGGGCTCAAGCGCATTCCAGGTAGCATTTGATCCTCATCATGTCAGGGAGGTGCCGCTATTATTCCCATTTTACAGATGAGAAAACTGAGCTGCAGAGAGAAGAAATGGCTTGCCTGAGGCCCTGCAGCCCCTAGTGGCAGAGCAGGGACAGCCGTTGTATAGCAGACTCTGAGCACCTGCTCGAACCCACTTTGTCTCCTGGTCCCCTCAGCAAGAGAGTGCAGCCTGTGTGAAGGAGCAGCTTGCTTCAGCCTCCGTGATGCTGGTGGGGCCTTGGGCACAAGCTGTCCCCGCACCTGTCTGTCTGAGTTGACCTGGCTTCTCTAGGTTTTCTCCTCCACAATCCTCCAGAAACCTTTCCCCAGGAAGGATTAGAGGCAGACACTGGTACATTGGAGAAACCATGCAGCCTCATGGCAGGATCAGTGGGAGCTTGGAGTTTCTTCCAAAATTTGAAAGCACTAGCTAGGCACCAGGGTCTTACTGCAGCTGTGGGAGCAGTACCCAAGTACTCAGTGGCACAGGACAGTTGTATTCATCATCATCAGGTCTGGATGAGTATTTGGTACTGAGTATTCAGTGGTACATGAGGTTTCATTAATCACCAAGTGGTCCTGATGAGTACTCAGTACTTAGTATTCAGTATACGGTACTCAGCAGTTCAGGGCAATTTTTTATCATCAGTTGGGCCTGGGTGAGTACACAATATTAGTACTCATTACTGAGTACTCAGTGGTACAGAGATCTTTCATTCATCATCACTAAGTTAACTGGTCAGGATAAGTATTTGGTACTGAGTATTTGGTGGTGGTACAGGATGATTTTGTTAATCAAGTGGACCTAGATGAGTCCTTAGTACTGAGTACTTGGTGATATAGGACATTTTTCGTTCATCACCAAGTGGGCCTGGAGAGTACTCAGTACTTAGTCCTCAGTATATAGTACTCAGTGGTATGGGTGATTTTATTCATCACCAAGTAGTCTGACCTGGATGCATACTCGGTACTGAGACTCAGTGGTGCATGATAATTTTGTTTATCACCAGGTGGCCCTTTAGATCTGAAATTTGGATTGGTTAGGTACTTCTAACAGTAAAGCCTCCACAGTGCTGGGTACCATGCCACACGTGTTTGGGGGGAATTTGAGAGAGCATCAGAAGAAACTGGCATAGGAAAGGGACAGTCACTTCCTGCCACGCTCAAACCCCTGGGAGCCGCTTACTCTGAGCTGCCCCTTCTGCAGTCTGAGCTTGTGGAGCAGACAGTGCCGTGGACTTGTGCAGTTCTGCTCTGAGCCCTTTGTGGCACTGCCCCAGGGTCCCCTGCAGCCCAACTGAGCACCCAGAGAGCCCCTCTCTTGCCTTTGTGGCTTGGTCTGGGTGTCACCCATGAGCACAAGCCCCGTATCCCAGGAGAAACCCTGGTGACGCTCACGTTCAGCAAAGCTCTGTCTGCCGGGGACGTGGTTGACCCACGTCGGTAGTGAGGTGCTCCCAGATGCTCCTTGGGAGCACCCTTTCAGCACTGTTGGAGGGGCACCAGGCCCAGGTAGGAATGCAGGACAGGGATGCAGAATGCGGCCAAGCCCTCCAGGAGCCCAGGACCTGGGGAGGAAGCAGAGGGGAGGCGATCAATGCAGAGGGTGGCACTAATTGCTGAGAAAGCCCAGCCAGGGGTGGGGTGGGCTCTGCCAGAGTGGGGCAGGGCCGTGAGGATGACTCGAGGGGAGGGAGAGCCAAGGCAAAGGCTTCTGGTGAGGAGGGGGCCCTGGGCGATAAAGGTGACAATTTCAGAGGGCTGGGCTGGGGCAGGGGGAGGGTTGGAGGAGGAGGGAGTGGGAGCAGGCAGGAGGGAGCCGGGATCCGGAGGGTCCCCTGCAGCCCTTCACCTGGCAGGCTCTCCCGGTTCTTGCCCTCGGCAAGGTCACTTAGGATGCCCCATAATTGTCCTAACACTTTCCCTGCTCTGGAACAGTAATGAGCGGGTTTTCATTATTTCCGGGTGAGCGAGCCTGGCAGATGCCGACAGCCAGCAGCTGTGTAAAGTCCGAGGTGATTTGTAAGGGACGGTCTCCTCTGATGCACGGTAATTGCGCCGGGCGACTTGTCACTCAGAGGCTCGTCCTGGCCTGCTGGGATGAGGTAAAGGTCAGTTCAAAGAACTGGTGTGGTCGCAGGAAGCAGGGTGCACCCCCACCTTGCACCCAGCCCTGGGGGGCTTCAGGGGAGGTGCCGAGGGCTCAGAGGACCCTTTTCCCGGGGTTCTCGGGTGGAGCCAGAAGGTGGAGGTTGAACACAGCCCCTCCTGGAACTGGGACCACCCCGATGCAATGCCGAACCCTTGGACTTGCTCCTTGGGGGATTCTTTGCTTCCCTAGGCCGGGCTCTGACTTGCCTGACATCTAGGGTGCTTGTGTCAGAGGCTTCCCAAGGCCCAATCTATGACATCTAATCACGGGCCGTGTCAAGAAACGCGGAGGACATGGGCTCCGATGACACGGGCTCTGGGGACATGGGCTCCTGGGACAGTCAGGGCCCGCCTCCGGGCTGGGACCATTATCGCCCACCTCGGTCCCTGCGTGCACTCACAGGTGCTGCCCCCCCACCCCCCACGCACACCTTTGGAGCTTCCAAAACTGTGTTAGTTTGCAAGCTGCCAGAATGCCATATACCAGAACTAGATGAGCTTTCACAAAGGGGAATTTAATAAGTTACAAGTTTACAGTTCTAATACCCAATTAAGGCACCACAAGAGATTATCTTAATTCAAGGAAAGTCCATGGGTTAGGAACACCTTTGTCAGCTGGGTAGCCACGTGGCTGGCAGCTGCCTCTCCAGGTTCCGGCTTGCTTAACATCTCGTGGTGACCTCCGCTGGGCTCCAAGCATCTCCAGACATCCATGTCTCTGTTCTCCTCGTGTCCACATCTGCGTCAGCTCTGCTGTGAAGTTTCTGTCAGCTCTGAGGCTTCCGTCATTTCTCTAGGCTCTGTCGTTTCTCTAAAAATGTTCCCTCTTTTAAAGGACTCCAGTTAGCTAATCAAGATCCACCTGGAATGGATGGAGTCCCATGTTCATCTGATCACAAGTTATACCTACATGGTCTAATCAAAAGATTCCAACCTACAGTATTGAATCAGGACTAAATGGCTGCCTCCACAAGATTGAATCAGGATCCAAACATGGCTTTTCTCGGGTACCTAATATTTTCAAACCAGCACAAGTACTTGCCAGCAGATGCCCTGGAGCAGACCTGCACCTGGGTTCCCGGGGCTGCTGGGGCTCTGCCTGGGCCCAGTTTGTCCCTTTGGGGCCCAGGGGAAAGCACCGGCAGCTTTTGCTTGCTGGGTGAGGGCTGCACATGCCATCCCACTCAGGGATGAGGCCAGTAGGCTTTGCTGCTGACCAGCTGTGTGGCCTGGGCTGTGTCCCTCTGGGAGCCCCCAGTTTCTTTCTGTGGAATGGGATAAAGGCTCTTGCCTCTGGTATGTACTCAGTTGCACATGCTTAGTGAGCGAGCACCACTTGCACACCAGGCACTTGGCACTGGGGAGGGTGTGACGGCCAGCCAGCCCGTGAGGGAGTGAGGTGAAAGCACCTGGGTGCTGAGAGCTGCACAGTACTTGGCCCAGAGTCAAGGCTCCGTATGATGTTTTATTAATAAGATTAATCCTCAGAAATTAAAACAAAATGAAGGACAATCTGGAATTCTTCTCTGGAGGCCTGAAAGCTTCGGTACGGGGCACCGAAGGGGGTGCAGTCACATGACAGAGATGGACGGGACCTAAAAGCAGAGGACCTTCCCTGAGCATTTTGTACCACATTTTTTCAGGAACAAAGTTCATCATCAAAACTAGGGTGATTTTATGAGTATGTATTGTGGGTGGATTCGTGTTGGTTATTTCAGGGGAGACCAGCAGCTTCAGTAACCCAAGGTGAATTCTGTTGTTTGTTCACTTTTTCATCGACATCTGAAGTTGGGTTTGGAATAACAGATGCGAGGCTCTGTCATCTCCCCGTCACACGATTGCTCACTGTTCTGAGAAGGTCATAGCATCATTCATTAGCAGTAATTAGTCCCCCGGGGCCCCGTGCATTTCTTCACTCAACTGCTCCATTAACTTAGGTGTGAATCACACATTCTGGACACCGGTCGGTGAAGATCTGTCCATGATGTACAAAGGGACACTATTAGTTACAATATATTAACTGCCTAATTTAAAAATAAAAAAGCTATCTTTATGAAGGGCAATTAACCACTAAATGTAATCGATCATTCATAAGCCCCTGATTAGGAAAGACAAATAATAAGAAAGGAACGGATCACCTGGGCTATTGAAGAAGACGTCATCAGCCCCCCGGCCTGCATTCCCGCCACTGTCAGCAGGTGCAGATTTCTTCCCGAATTGCATCTGTCGCCGAGCGCTTGGAGGGTCTGGAGGCTCATTGTAAGGTTTCACCATGGGAGACAGTCTCTGTTTCCATTAGAGCTTGCGAGGGAGCTGCAGACTTGGGGACACCCCTTGGGGAAGTGGTCGGTGGGCCAAAAAGGAAGAGTCCATTTCCTCTCACCAAGCGTCATTTAGATTTTCTGCCCGTCACTTGTTCATCAGTTGCTTCTCGGGGCCTGCTGTGTGCCAAGAATGAGCAAAGCACTGGGCATGCAGTGGAGACACCAAGAGACCCCAGTTTTGGCCTCAGGGAGTCTGTGGGTTGGGGAGATAGTAACAAACGTACATCAGCTGGCTGAAGATAGTGCTAAGGAAAGAAAAACAAGTTGTGATGGTTGGAGACAGGGTGGGGGCAGCATCAGCCAGGATGGTCGGGGAGGGACATCTGGACCGAGCCCCCACTGCCTTTTCTCAGTTGTGACCATCGCTCACCATAGCCCCGTGGCTCTCTGGCCATGCCAACCATATTCAGAGACGCCCTGCATCCCAGGGATGGAAGGAGAGCCTGCGTCACCCCACTCTCTCCAGGATCCTCCACACTCGGCCGACAGCTCATTTTCCATTTGGCCCTCTGTACACCCGGGCCCCAGCAGAACCAGGCTGCTCGCCGTTCTCTCTACCTGCTGAAGCCCACCCTCTCAGACTTGTGGATCCTGAGAAAGCAAGCTGCAGCCCACTGGCTTCCCTTCCCTCTCCATCTCCCATGTAGTCAACTCCTGTCCTTCCTTTAAGACTCAGGTTGGAGCCACCTCCTCTAGGCAGCCCTCTCTCAGACCCCACACTGGGAGGTAGCCTTCCTCTCAGTGGCCCCAGCCCTCTCTCTCCACCTTGTAGGAGGGTCTGGGTACCCACATTCCCTGTTCCTGACTCCGTGAGTTCCAGGATCCAGGTGTGGGTAAAGTAGGAATTAGCCAAGTGTCCTCAAGTTCCAGTTTGGAACAAAGCAGAAGAAACTCTGCTTTTTTTGAGACTGTATTTCCTTACCCATAAAATGGGATAAGAATGTCTTTCCTGCTGAAGGTTGAATTGAATTTTTAGTTGGGTCTCCCTTATTTTATTTCATGGGTTCATTTTAAGCCTATAATGCTGAGTCACCAGCTCTAATGGAGGGGTTCTCCCAGGACTCTTTGGAATGGATTGTTTACATCAGTAAAACCAAAGTTTGAGCACCCACCTCCTATATATGTATGTTTCTTGATAAGCTATAAATTGTATGTAACACTGTACAAGTGTATTACTTATAAATATTATACATTTGAAAGTTTGGTTCCAGAGTGAAGACGCCCCCCTGCACCTTTGGAGACCACCGCTGTGGGCCTCTGTAGGGACCTGCTTTCCTGAGCACTGCGGGTGGCAAATGGCATAATCAGCTACTTTTACCAGGACCTCTCCCAGCTTGCAGCCTGGTGTTCATTCCACACCACGGCTCTGTGCAGATGCCCAGTACAGGTGCTCTGTTGATGGGGCTGGGGTTTTGGGAGTGTGGGGCTGTGTGATTTGGGACCATGGAGTGAGGCCCAGGGCCTGCTTTGTGCACGCCAACTGGGCCTGCATGACTGGCCCCTGGCCCCCTTGCTTGTGAGTGCCCCAGACTCCCCTCCGTGCATGCACATGTCTTGGTGCCCTCTCTTTGCTTCATTGCCCAGTGATGCCATCCATCCCTACAGGTCTCATCTCCAGAGTCACCACCCTTGAACTTCCCTCCCCACCCCTGTCCCGCCCTGGTGGCCTCTGTTCACGTCCTTCACAGCTCCTGTCTGTTCTCAAACCCAAATCTCCATCCCTCAGTGTGTTTCCTCGTTGGCTGCTGCCATTCATCTGCCCGACCATGGGTTCTGTGACTCCAGGCGGGTCACAGGTCCATTTCTATGCTCCAGTCCCGGGCCGGGCTCCCGGAGCCTGGCAACTGTGGCTGGGCTGAGTTATACTCGCTCTGGGTCCTCTTTAGGCATCTGCTCTTTGGCCTTGTGCTCTGAGAACTTGCCCAAGGGCAGCCAGGATATGGCAGGTTTCCTGTGAGTTCAGGTGGAAGGAAATGTCAGGGCCACCCACTTGCCATGGCATCTTAGCATCCCGTTCCATTACATCTGGGTCTTGGCAGGAGTCTTTGTGTACCTGATGGAAGGACATCCCCATTTGGTCCTCTCTGCCCCTGCACCTCTTAGGAGCTGTGGGTCCAGAGTTAATAAGGCATAGACATAAGCAGCTCAAATGCAAACTGTAAATGATAGTTGTTGTGGAGAGGTACAGAGAAATTGCTACGGATGTTCAGAGGTGAATGTCTAGCCTGGACAAATGGAGCTGCGTCGTGAAGGGAATGTGTTGAGTGGGCCTTGGAGGCTGGGTAGAATTGGCTCACGTGGGTTCAGGTAGAGGGAGAGGCAGTGGGTTCGGATACAGGGAGAGGCAGGGCCAAAGAAGGTTGGGAAGGGAACCTCAGGGAGTCTCAGGTATGTGAAGGCAGTGAGCATACAAGCCGTGAAGCCCCTGAGAAAGGGTCTGCCGCAGCTCAGATTCCAGCCTGAACATACCTGCAGGTGGGTCAAGGCCCACCGCAGCCACCTCAGGCCCTTTCTGGGCACTTTACCAGGTGTTGTCTCCAGCGCCCTTCCCTGCCGACGAGGCCCTCAGCCCTGTCCTTCCCCCCACAGGCTGAAGCAGTCCCGGCTGAAGGTGAGATTCTGCACCAACGAGTCTCAGAAGTCCCGGGGGGATCTGGTGAGGCTGCTTCGGCAGTTTGGCTTCGATATCTCCGTGGACGAGGTGACTGCCCCCGTGTCGGCCACCTGCCAGATCCTGAGGGAACGCGGCCTGCGACCACACCTGCTCATCCATGAAGGTGGGTGCCAGCCTGGGGATGGCGTGGAGGTGCAGGGGCCCCTTTTCTGGGGTGGGGGACCTCCACTCTCACTGTCCTAGGCAAGGACACTCATGGCCCTGTGGGGCGGGAACACTTGGGGTGTTTGGCCAGGTGGCTGGTACCTGTGTGGACCTGACCTGCCACCAGCAGGTGTGTTAACAATGAAGAGCCCGACCTGCCTTTCCTTCATCTCGGATGGAGTCAGGGGAGCAGGGAATTGTCAAGGCGGGAAATTCTAGCTCTGGTGAGAAACTTAAAGAGCAAGAGAGAGTGACCAAGACAGAAAGGAAGGGTAGAGAGGAGATAGATAGAGGGCGAAGCTTTCTAACGTCTGATACTCTTAGCTTTGAAGTATGCTTGTGAAAAACCACCCAGCTGTCTGGTGCAGCTTGTAAAT